>OX608080.1:105388166-105675666 GCA_951509765.1 Sphenella marginata | reverse complement strand
TTGGCTATATATTTAGCACATTGCGGATATCGAAAAAATTATGAATTTGATTTTAATTTTCAACTAATTATACTTGCATTAAAAAAAAATTTAAAAAAAAAGCCAACTAACTCAATTCTTTCAACATTTCATTCGTTCAACCATTAATCAACGGAAAAACGATCTAAGAAAGTATTTAAATGGAAACTCTGTTCGACATCAAGCGGATATAGAGATTCTATTTGTACCGTAAACAAATGAGTCGCAAGGCGAAAAAAATACTCTTCTCTGTAGTTATTTATTTTTTAAGTACAGCAGTTTCTGCCGGCAAAATTTTTTTGTTTATGTTGCCATGTTTTGTTACTTCTGGTCTTTTTCGAAGTTAATTGCTAATTTCGTTTTGTTTTTTTAGATAAAATTTTTTTTTTAAATATTTGAAAATTTTAAGTTTTTTAAAGGCACCTCAAATCGTTTGCACGAGTATACTCGTGTGTGGAAAGTATACAGCTGTGTGGAAGATATATTATCAGTTTTTATTCGTCATTAAAATAAAAAACCTTTTTTTAGATAAAATATTTTTTTAGTTGAAATCGTTTTTTAGATAAAATCTTTTTTTAGTTGAAATCGTTTTTTAGATAAAATCTTTTTTTAGGTGAAATTTTATTTTTCAATCAATTTTTTTTTCTTGATCAATTTTTTCTTAAACAAAATTTTTTCTAGGTACATTTTTTGTAGATAAAAAATTTTTTTAGATACAATTTTGTAGATAAATATTTTTTAGATAAATTTTTTTAGGTACATTTTATTTAAGAAACAATTCTTTACATAAATTTTTTGTTTAAATAAAAAAAATTCCTTAGAAAAATTTTTTTTTAGGGAATTTTTTTATTTTTTTTGAAAAATTTTTTCGACTTTTTTTTTTAAAATCACAAAAAAAAAACAACAAAAATCGTAAAAAGATTTTCGAAAAGAAATTGGCTGTTATTAACTTTTATGTAAAAGAAAAAGCTGAGGAAAAAAGGCGTTAATATGAGGAGCTTTACACAAATTTCTACTAAAAAGATTAGGCTGGTTACGGAACTTTCTATAACAAAGCAGATAAATTTTGGCTGAGAAGCCTTTAGTTGCAGAGATACACTCCAATGAACTCGCTCAGAACTTAGCAAAATATTAAATTATGGTCACAAAGAATTTATAAAAAATTTAATTGAAAAAATAAATATCAATTTGAAAGGTCTTTTCTAGCACCTCAACAGAACTTCTAAGGGTTATTTCGACGGGAAAAAAATATTTTCCAGCCACCTTAAAGTATACATAAAATTTATATTTTTTTAATTTAAAAGCTTAAATCAATTTCAGTGGTTATTAGACAATAGGTATATATAATCACTTAGAGTTTTTTCTCCATACATTCGAAACAGTGCAAACTCTCTCTATGGGAACCTTTCTCTCTACTAGCACAACTTGGTATAAAAGTAGTAAATTTGACTTAAAATAAATATTTAAAGCACCTAAACTTGACACAACTCGGATTTTAGTTTATTTAGCACATTTTACATTTAATACCAATTAAATTTTAATATTTCCACTCACTTAATTTGTCAATAATTGAGTGAGGCACGTTTCTTATCAGCCGCTCGTTGTCTTTTATTCACACAAAAAAAAAAAAAAAACAGCAAAAAAATAAAATTGTTGGCAAAAGAAGAAATGCCAAAGCGCTTAATACAACACGGAATGTTAGTTTAAACAGCTGCACTTGACTGTTTTAACCGTTAAAAATTAGCACCTTAGCAATCTAATCGACACAGCAGCGAACACTTAAAATGCGAGATGACAGGGCGTATGAGCAACATTCATTTGACACTTCGCCATAAGAGCAGAGCGCTGTAGCAGCAACAACAAACACAAATAAAGCAATGATTTCGCTTTTTATTTATTTATTTTTTATTATGCTTTCATTTACTTTTCACTTTATGTATGACACTCATAATATCCTGCCAGAAACCACCGATTATGCTCGAACAGAATTTTACGCGTTTACCATTTACCGCACCACATCTAACGCCGTGCACAAGCGGACAACTGAATTGAAATTAAAACAAAATTGCTGGCCCGCTATCTGCAAGGAGCTCATAATAGCCAGAGCAGCAGCAGCAGAAGTGGCAGTAGCAGTAGCGTTGGCAACAATAATAAAAAACTGAAAAAACGGTAAACAATCAAATAACAAAAACAACAATTGCATAGATTTCATAGTCGACGTCTCACTAAAATGTCGATACGCAGCTTAACTCAAGTCCTCTTTGAGCTGGTAAACAACAATTTGATAACAATCTGTGCCATGTGTGTGTGTGTGTTAATATTTAAATACATGTGTATGTATGTATGTATGTTTGTAGCATGAAAGTGATTATTAAGAGTTGAGTTAATCAAATGCTTTGGGATTAAAGCTAATCAACGCATACTCGCAATTGATTCTGTACTTAATCGGCAGCTGAGTTTTAAGTTAGAAATAGACTAAGTGAACTTGTAAATATATACATATGTACATGTACATATATAGGGATTCATAATTGGGTGGTTTCATATCAAACTTGCAAGCTTAAAAAAATTTCAAACTTAAAAAAACAAACAGAAAAAAATTTAAAATATATAAAATTAAAAAAAAAAATAAAAATAAAATATAAAAAATTTAAAAAAAAATTTTTTAATTCTAATTTTAAAATCTAAAAAAATCATCATTAAGGGCACTGTAAATGATATCCTGAAAAATATTTATTAAAACTTTCTTGTGAAAATGTATGTCCATTGATTGGTGGTATTGCAATAACCTTCCTCTCTTTCTCTGTAGCGCGCTCTCTGTCATTCATTTCTTTTATTACCCTCATTCTTTTCATTATTCAAATCTTCTACTTGATCTAACCATTATAAAAAACAAAAGTTTGATATCCACAGAAAGAAATAGGCAAAAAGCTACCAAAGCGCGGAGTGTTACCCCCAACCATTCCCCGATTCGGTATGGCATGACCCTAATGCAGATAGAATGTTGGTGTAAGCGTTTCTTAGTAGCCACTAATCGTTGCTCGGCGTTGCTGCTGCTGCTGATAAGCGCGATTGTGCACCTTACATGACCCGCTTGAAACAGCCGCCCGCGCAGTAAAAAATTTTCAAAACATGAACAAAAATAAAAAAGTTAATAAACAAAACAATTTAAATAGCTATAAGAGCAATGTGAGTACAGTGAGGAGATAGCGCCAGAACAAAGAGGCAAATTCAAAAAAAAAAAAAAAAAATTAAGTGAACTCAAATATTGTATACCCAATTGGCGATTTTCGAACATGAAGGAATTTAATTAAAAAATTAATTTATTATAATGAGAAAGTTAGATGGGTCCGTTAAACAGTTTTAAAGGCAACAATACTTGAGTAGGGTTTACCATTTGAGAGAATTTCGAAAAATTCGAATCGGAGTCATTTTCGAAATTAGAACAATTCGATACCGAAAAATGGGACAGTTGATTTTTTTCGAAAATTTAATGAAATAGATATCATAAATTATAACATTTTTGATTTCAAAAAGAGATTGTCGTAACTTGCGAAGTTCGAAAAAATCACCTAACTGATAATCACTTTTCGAAGCTTGAAATCATTTTTGTTCACTGCTGAGACATTCGAAATTTAATTTTCAAAAATTTGGTATAATACTTGTTCGAAGTTATAGAACAGTACACTTTTTGTCGTTACAAATCACTGTTGAGTGATAGCACAACTGGGTATACAATTTCTTGTTTTTATTAGCTAAAAAAAACATTTCTTGTTGTTGTTGTTGCACAAAATGTAATTTATTTTTTTATTATGTTCAACGCTTGTCTTCTTCTATTTACACAATAATTGCTCAAAGTTCGTTTCCATAGCACGACTCACAGATTTCGGATGGCATGCTCATAATCAAATAATATTGAGTTCAAAACACATCCACACAAACATACATACATATATTATAAACACAAACATAACTACATAAGTGCAGTTGGATTAGCAAGATTAAATCAACACCGAAAAAAAAAAACAAATCAAAGCAAAAAAATATACAAAAATTTAAATCAACAAAATCAAAATAAATAAATAAATACACAATTTAAACTCAGAATCGCAACAAAGCATAAAAAAAGAAAATATTACATGCACATGCACATATACATATATGTACATATAAAATAGTATAAGCACATTTCGGCTGTCTACGAAGAGCAGCAAAGTCTGCCGTGCGGGTCAGCCCAAATTGTTATTATCAGCATTAAATATTGAGCAGCATCGTTCGTTGGACCAATGGACATTGTACCATTGTTAGCAGTGGCACACTTACATACAAATACATACATATATGTATGTATGTGCATATTAGGGATGTCAATGCCGCGATATCGTGCTATTTGAGTTGCCGAAAGGCGCAGTATGTTTACTTCAAAAATTCAAAACTTTTTCAAGTGGCCCATCCTTACTTTCAATGGGTACAAACTCTTCAAAAATATTAATTCAAAGATACATAACCCAAACCCCAGTTATCGAAACTATCGATTATATAGAAGTTATCTGTTATGTTGCTCCGATCATTGCTGGTTCCAACAAATGATGAATGATTTACAAAATGGCGGTCCCATACCAAATTTCATCAAGATATCTCTGAAACGGAGTTCAAACAGCCAGATGGGCGGACGGACAGTCGAACGGACATTACTTAATCAACTCAACTCTTCGTGCTGATCATTTCACTATACTTATTGGTGGGTCTGTCTCTTCTTCTTCTCCTACTTACAAACATCGGACCATCTTCATTAAAGGTATAAAAAATATTCCCAGAGACATTTTACCATTGCAACAAAAAAATTAGGGACCCAGTGACTACAATTCAGAGATTACATAGCTTATGAAGGGAGCACTTAACTGTTCGCTCAGTAAAAAGAAATGTAAAAACACCAAGAAAGATGGAATTAATAGTTCTCTGTTGATCTTATCAAGCTTGTATTCATTAGTTTCACTAATTAACTCAATATACTTGGGCAGCGAGGAAAAAAGGCGGAGATGATCCTTCAGGTATTCGATTACACACACATCCAACTTTCACAAGCATATTTAAAGTTTCAATGAAATTGATTTTAGGAGCACTTTTTGAATGAGTTCGATATCGGTCACATACTTGTATATATGTACATATATATATATTTATTTCAAAAACTCCTTATATATGCACCTATATGTGTATGTTCAAATATTTGTTGCTCCTCTTTTCTTTATTATTTATATTCCAAACTCGCGATTTAAGCTAAATTACTAGTAGTTTTGTTATTCTGCCTTTTTTAAAACGCTTCGTTTACTTGCGAATGTCCGCACTTAAAGACAACTCACATCAAAATACAACGACAAAATGCGAAATATAATCAGAAATTCAAAACTAGAATACTTCATAATAATAATGTTGAAATTAAGTTGTCTGTGAAAGTGGCAGCCATAGCAGCAGACATACACTACACGTCACAATAAAAGGAACACTTTCACATTCCTCGGATTTCTGTTGCAAAACGTATGCTACCAAACGACAGCATTACTTGTACAAAATCTGAGCCTTCACTCTGTAGTTCTATTCGACGGAAAAATTAATTCCCTTTCGAGGATTCGTATTCTGTAGTTCTATTCGAAAGAAAAATGTTTTCACTTTCGAGTGATTCGTACTCTATAGTTATATTCTAAAGAAAAATTGTTCACTTTCGATTGATTCATACTCTGTAGTTCTATTCGAATGAAAATATGCTCACTTTCGAGTGATTCTTACTTTTTAGTTCTATTCGAATGAAAAGTTGTTCACTTTCGATAGATTTGTACTCTGTAGCTCTATTCAAAAGAAAAATGTGTGAACTTTCGAGTAATTCGTACTCTGTAAGAAATTTTCGAGTAGAACCCATTCGTTGTTTAAGTTCAATTCTGTTCTCTGCGTGTTTTATTGATGTCCTTTTCGATTGTGAAAAATTTGATACTCCTTATTTCAAAAACATATACCAAAATGTGTCAAATGAAAGCATTAAAAGAGCAAATTTTTAAGATTAAAAAAAAACAATTCGAAATTTTTTTGCATCAACATATTTTGACTCTTCAATTTAGCTGAAATCATATCGCTCCTAACAATTGTGGAATACGAGACACTTATCTAACTCTACGAAGCTGAGTACTGAGCATCAGAAGGTGACCCTGTTAAAGTGTCGGCGAGTGTTCATTTGGACATAATACCTTTTACATATCTCTCGTATGATTGTATGGGTTATGGTTTTTTACAAGCCAAAAGGATATCATCATTTGTGGTTGAAGACGTAAAAGTCACCTGTGGCGCAAACAATTGTTTTCAATTGAAAGAAATGGAAAGGCAAAAGAAAGTTTTGCTTTTTTATTGTTCGTTCTTTTGTTTTTGTTTTTTTTTTCCTGTTTTTCGCATTCGCAACAATCGATGTCAATAAGACAACTGAAACGACCACAAAAAAAAAATAAAAAATTCTATGTTGTTTGGGTGACTGAAAGCTAAACGCTGCGCATTAGGGCGGATCGAAAGGCAACAAATATTTTATTAAAAAGTGTAATACGTATTTTTGATTGGGATGGCCTGATAGATACGCAGTGGTCATGTCAGGGCGTTCAAAGGAACAATCCAGCGCATACAGATTTTTTTCATTTCAGATTTTTTTGCTACTGAAAACATATAGATTTTCCAAATTTTTTAACGAAATAACAGCTTATAATATCTATAGTCTTCATATCTCTTGGTATTTTTTCGATCCACCCTAATGCTCAAACAGTTACTCATACATCAGATGCGTTGTCTGTAAGTTATTTCATGGCGTGCTGCTAGTTTTAACAGCTGAGCTGCGAACACAGAGGACAATGGGCAACTAATGAGCACAATTTGTTACAAGCATTGGTCATTGGACCATTATGGGATGGGGTGCGTACCTTGCAGTTAGTACGAAAGAAGTGGTAGAGTTCTAACCTACAATATCTAATGGAAACTTAAATCTTCCATTCAATTTTTTTTGGCAAAGTTTTTGGCCTCGTATTTGTCAGCTTTGAATTTGGTCTAAAATAATAATAACTACATTTTACTGAAAGGGGCGTGAATACGCCACTTAAGAAAGTGAGATTGAATTAAACAAATTTCCGTAGCAGCAGTCAATTAAGCTTGCAAATTTGTTGTCGAAGCTTCAGTGTGATATATGTATGTATAAACTTTTGGTCGAAAAAAAAATACTTAATTTTCATATCTCGAAAAGTCCTCTGTTTTCATTGTAATTTTCGATATCGAAATTTTCGAAAAACGTTGGATGCGTTTTTTATTTAAAACATCGAAATAAATTCGACTTTGATATCGAAAATATGGAACAAAGCCTAAAGTGTAATTTTTTACTTTTTCGACATCGAAAATTTCGAACAATTTTGAAGAAATCCATTTTTTGTTCCCAATTTTTGTGGCATCGAAATAAATTTTTTTCGATATCGAAAATTTCGAACAACTTTAAAAAATGCGTTTTATATTTCCAATTTTTGCAACCTCATAACTTAATTTCGTCTTTGATATCGAAAATCTTGAACAAAGCCTAAAGTGTGATTTTTTACTTCTTCGACATTGAAAATAAATTATGCTTCGAAATCGAAACTTTCGAACAATTTTTTTTTATTCCCAATTTTTGTGTCATCGAAATACATTTTTTTCGATAACGAAAATTTCGAACAACGTTGAATAAATGCGTTTTTTATTCCCACTTTCTGCTACATCGAAATAAATTCGACTTTGATATGGAAAATATTGAACAAAACCTAGAGGGTAATTTTTAACTTCTTCGACATTGAAAATAACCTATTCTTCGAAATCGAAAATTTCGAACAATGTTGAAAAAATCCATATTTTATTTCCAATTTTTGTGGCATCGAAAAAAGTTCAATTCGATATCGAAAATTTATTTTTTACTTTTTGGACATTGAGAATAAAATTATTTTCTAAATTTCCCATATCCCTTTTTTAAATTACCAGTGAATGTCTTACTAAACACATTTCCTTCATTTCGATTCCTTGGTTATTAAATATATCAGATCTCCAACATAACTGATATAATTCAGACAGCACGTCAACATGGGGTACCGTATTTTCATACGGTAGATAGAGCTTTATGTGCGATCGACTTTTTTGTGCCTTGAGCTGAGCACATTTCAGAGACTTTGGGTCATTCAGCACGCCTCTCTGTCTCACGTTTTCTTTTTTCTAACCTTTTTCTCTTTGCGCCCCACAAATATAGCACGTGGCAAAGAAAAAACCTACCCCTCACGTCTGCCTACGCGCATGATTGTGGTGCATGTTAAATGATGAAGTCAGAGCACAAGCAAGCATTTGCGGTATGACAAGATCGCTGTTCACTGATAAGCGAGCATTCAATCAATACCAACAATACATACATACATACATACAGTCGCTATACATATTCAAGCAGACACAACAAATCCGAACAAGTACGATTCATGTTTGTATGTACATACATATGTATTAGTAGCTGTTGTTCCCAGCAAACCAGCTTCGGAGCGCTCTTAGTTCTGAGCTCTAATATGAGCGTTTTTATGAGTGTTTTCTGCACGTGCGCATAAATATGAGCGTTTTATGAGTCTTTTCTGCACGTGCGCAAAAATATGAGCGTTTTATGAGCCTTTTCTGCACGTGCGCAAAAATATGAGCGTTTTATGAGTTTTTTTTGCACATGTCCATAAATATGAGCGTTTTCGGTAACAGTATATTTAAACATGTGAAATGCAAAATAAAGAAAAATAAGTTAGTTTGCTTGTAATTTTGAAAAGGTGAAGACGTGTTTTTCTTTAATTTTATTTTTTTAGTAATAATATTTATTGTCAATGAATAAAATAATACTTTATATTTTGAATTATTTTTAATTTTTTATTTATTTTATTTTTGGTCCATACATAGAAATATTTAACATCAAAAATTACTATTTTTTGCACTGGTTTTAGAGCTCTTACTGCGTGGAAAAAAGGTCAAAAAAGACTCTTTTATGCACTGGTTTTAGAGCTCTAAATGCGTGCAGAAATTCATTCATAAAAGACTGCTTTATGCATGAAACTGAGAGCTCTTTTATGAGTGACCAGTTTCATAGAAAATGACACTCAAATATGAGCGTTTTATGACTGTTTATGATTGTTTTATGAGCTCATTATGAGTGTGAGCGCTCAGAGGAAAGAGTGCTTTATGCGCTCATTCTGAGCTCATATGGTTTGCTGGGTTATTTCGTGCGAAAATGATTGTCTGTTGCTGACATTTGCCCATTAGTTTTTCGGTAGCATATTTTTTTTAATTGTTGGTGTTGTTGTTATTGTTGTTCAATTACTTCACACTGATTATCCATGAAAGTTTTCTGACAGCAATATTCAGCTTTTCATGTTGTACAAAAAGGACATTCGCATATCAGTTCACCCACATGTTGGATATCTCATGGCCAATGTCATTTAGTAAATATTTATGTATTTGTGTATGTATGTACATATGTATGTATGCTTGTATGTATGTACATATATGTATGTGCATTGAATTGAATTTTATAAAGAAGGCGTGATTTGTTTTGATTTCGCATGCGCATTTGCATTGTTGTTGATAGTAAAACAAAACTAGAAATAGTTTGAAGGTTAATGCTAATGATAATGATAATTGCTCTTAATCGTAATTAGTAGTTATTTTCTGCTTTTATGACACGAAGTTATTCTGTTGGTTGTATTTTTAGCTTAAAGTTTCCTATTTCATGTAAATTGTAGTGTTTTGTCAAGTTTCCAAACCTAAATAAATTTTACATGAACGCCATGGCGTATGAGTGACTTTAACTTGTTAAGTAGATAAATTTGAAACATGACTAAGCTACATTCAAATTTAAAATAGGGCTGTCAAGTTTGATTAGTAATTAGTAATCAATTGATTGGGCAGATTTTTTAATTGGCAATGGTTAATTTAATTGTTTTTAAGAAAAAGCAATTATAAATTAAATAGGATTAAAAAAATATGATTGTTCACAATTATCAAAAATAATGAAAAAAAAAACAATAAATCAATAATAAAAAAATCATGATTTTTCAGGATTGTTAAAAATAATTAAAAACAGAAAACAAAAAAACCCAATCAAAATAAAATTTAAAAAAATAATCAGAAAAAAAAACAATATAAAATTAAAATCATGATTTTTCGGGATTTTTAAAAATAATATAAACAAAAATTTTTCAGGATTGTTAAAAATAATCAAAAAAATAATAATAAAACTTAACAATAAAAAATCCTGATTTTTCGGGATGGTTAAAAGTAGCCTAATATAATCAAAAAAAAAATAAAAAATTTTTTATTACTTTCACTTTATTTATTTTTTTAATTAATTGGCAAATAATCATTAAAAATATTAAACAATGGCAATCAATCATTAAATGGATTCTCAGGAAAATAATCAATCAAACCGGAAATTATTACGATTAATTATCATTATTTAACATGGCAAAGATTTATGGAGTTTCTCCTGACATGTTTCTCACATATTTGCGAAACTTAACTCAGAGATGACAGTCCGATCTACTATTGCCATTATCACGCAGTCGTCTGATTAGAAAATTATCCAAGCTACATCTATCTGTGGGGAGGGGAATTAAGAGACAAGAAAATTAAATAATAGTGGGGAGAGAAGACAACAGTATGGCGCCATTTATATAACCACCACGCAAACTCCTCTGGCGGTCCATCTTCTTCCTCACCGAGTGTTTTGGCTTTGCCTAGATTTCGAGTCCTTTTTTTGTACCAACTTTTCAGCTGTAAGATTTCCGAATTCCGATCGGTTACTTTGGAAATGTCAGGTTCGATACACATCGGACAAAACCAAGCATATTTGCAACTTTCTCACGTTTGAGGGCTAATTCGATACTCGAAATGTGTTGTTGCATTCTATGTGTATGGCAACTCTATACAGCTGACAACAAACAAACAGCTGATAGCATTCTTTCAATTGAGTTTGCAATTTTAATAATTTCTAGTTTTTAATTTATATAAAACAAGCCAAAATAACGAAAACATGCTCCGCAAGAAATTATCAAAAACAAAAACAGTGTCCGAGAAAATAGCGGATGTATTAACAGGCAATGCCAACGGCCAAGATGAGAGCAGTGCTGATGAAAGTGAGGAACCACGTGTGGAGGAGGAGTTTGATGAATACGATTTGCCCGATGCACGCAGTTCAGATATAAGGAAAAGAAACGTAAAATTGTTATCAGAACAAAGTGCAAGATATCGTGGCAAGCTATCAAGCAGAAATGAGCTGGAAGAAGAGGAAGGGCGCGATAGCTCAGAAGATGATGAAGATGTGGAAGCTGAAGGAAATGCCAGTTATTCAGACACAGATGATGATGAAGACGCCTTGATAACATATCAAAATAAGCTAGTTTCTGGCAAAGGAAGCATCGAAGACACTATAGAGGACAGCGAAGACGATTATGAAGATGTTGCCAAACGGAATAATGAGAGCGACGATAGCGATTTGAATGAGAGCAGCGATCAGGATGGGGGTGATGAAGAGTATGATGACAATGATGATGATTTAAGTGACGAGGAAGGCATAGAAAGTAACGATGACAACAGTGAGATCGATCATGTGGATGGCAACGACATAATTGAGGAAACCAATCGTCAAGGTGAAGTACAAAAAGGACAATGCGTGCAAAACCAATTGAGAATTTGGGAACGTCTGTTAGATATGCGTATACGCACACAAAAAATTGTAGGTAAATGCAATCAATTACCAAGACCCGATATACTGAAAGCTGAAAGGGAGAAAAGCGAAAAATTAGCTAGCCTCTGCAATGAGTCCGTCAATAGTGTCAGCAAATTACTAAGCACATTCTTACAACTACAAAAAGCATGTAGTGAACAATTTTCAGAACAGCGTGCTGCATTGAAGAAATCCCTAAAGCGACCGTTGCCCACAGCGGAAAGCAATCATGTACCACTTAAACGTTATGCTGACCATTTAGATGCACATTTCCAAGAATTTAAACCCTATCGCAATACGGTGTTACTTAAATGGGATGATCGCACTAAATTGTTAACACCAGGTGCTGGAGCCAAAAAGAAATCGGTTAACGAAGATTATGATATTTTACGAAAAATTGAAAATACATTACATACACGCGAAACACTCATAAAGCGTTCGCAAACTGTGAAAGCGACTGACAATGCCAACGTTCCATCTGATGATGCTCAAACTGAAAATGACGATGACGACGTGGACGTTGCGCAAGCGCAAACGCAACATTTAAATGTAGAAATTTATGACGACAGCGAATTCTATCATCAACAATTGCGTGAACTGATCGAATATAAAACGAGTACATCGGTGAGCGCCAGTGAGGTTACACAACAATTTGTGGAGCTGCAAAAGTTGCGACAAAAAATGAAGAAAAAAGTGGATACGCGCGCCAGCAAAGGACGTAAACTGCGGTGAGTGCAAATTGAAGAGACGAATGAAACCTGTTTATTGAAATTTGTAAGAATAAATAATAATACCCTCTTTATTGCTTTCAGCTACACTGTTCATAATAAACTTATAAATTTTATGGCGCCTGATGACACTACAACATGGACGGAGGAATCGAAAGATGAATTGTACAGATCGTTATTTTCAGCTTAATTGTGTTTTCTTCTTAGGTGTACTTTAAAGGTGGGACAGCATTTGATTAATTGTAATAAAAAATTCTCTATAAATTATTTATCTGATCAAATCATTGAAACGAGGTTAGATTAATCGAGGGTAGCACCGGATGGGCTATTTGGTCCAAATGTAAACGAGGTTACATGCCCCTGTTGGTATTCCCTATATACTTATACCATATCCACGATAACGTGAGCCTTACTACTAGCGCCTTCAGTATAGAGCTTTCGTACTGCGACTCCTTCAACGCGTCGTTACCACAGCAGACGGGCGGCAAAGTATTGTCAAAACGGGAATGCCATGCCAAAAGAAAATATGCAATAGCTCGTTTCAACTTTCGTTTGAAATTGCTAGGTTACATGTAAAGCTTCCTTGATATTTTTAAAGCTCCTTCATAGTTTAAACTTCGTAAAGATAAAAAACACATACCAAGCAGTATTTAGGTATCATTGTATGTATGCATTGTATATTGTTTTATTTAATTTAATATAGGTATTTTTATTCATTATTTAAATGGTATGTATAATTTGCGCATGTGTGTGTATTTATTGTTGTCAATTTTATTTATTTATCATTTATTAACTTTTCTGCTTGTGTGTATGTCTATGTACTATGTATGTATGTTTATGTATATAGTTGAATACTTCGTTAATTAATTATTTAGTTAATTAATTATATTGTTAGATTGCTACAAGAGATTGCTCGCAATTTAACTGCCAAGTGATGAACTTTTCTGTTTCTGTTTAAATTTTCGTTATTTGTTTTTTTTTTTGTTATTATTCGAAGTTAGAAGTCTATCGTTTCGTGTAACCGTGCAATGCTAACACAGTTGTACAGTTTTTTTCTTGATTGATTAAAATATAGCTAGGTGAGTGTAAGTTTTTTTATTCTAATTCTGGTTTTCAAATTTATTTTCGTTTTACTGACAATTTTTCTTTTAATTTTTAACTTTATTGGTTTTGTCTATTGTTTTAATTTTGTATGCAATTTTTATTTATCTTATTTTTTTTTTTATTTAGTTAGAATACAAAAAGTACAGCAAATATATAATATCATCTTGCATTTAGCATCATCTTCAATGTTCAGCATTTTTGTCAGCTCAGTTTTTCAAATTTCATACGTTATGTTATGGCGAAAAGTCATAATTTTTTGTTTGTTTAGTTTTAATTAATAATCGATAGGTATATAAGTAAATTACGAATAAATTAAAACTTAACAAATACAGTTACAATATAGTTACACGCATATACAATACAAATATTTTAAATTTATAAATTTTTTTAGCTTATGTTTGTTGTTCTATTAAATATCGTTCGTTATTCATTACTAACCTTTTTCATATTATTTGCCGATACGCTGTGTTTTTCTACAATGGTTTAGTCTTACTGCTGTATACGTATTGTTTATACATGCTTAATCAAGTTTATTATTCGACTAATAAAATATATGTATGTATGTATGTGTATCTAATAAAAAAATAAAGTTACTGGTATTAATAGTATTCGACAGATAATACTTTGTTAATTTGAGCTAAGAGTCTGCAATTAAAAGTTCTGTGCTCGAAAAAGTTCAAAAAAACCTATTTCAACAAAAATTAAATTTGTAGTATCCCTTATACTATTAGCCGCATCCATGATAAACTCAGGCGATTAAAATATTAGGGTCTCTACGTTCGCATCAAGTTCTAACATAGCCCAATAGTTTAACTTTTTGACATGAAATCGGAGACCTTATCGAAGTTTTAAACACTTAATTGCACAGCATTTATATTAGTAAAATTGATTACTAAAATTAGTTAAGGAAATGAAAAAATAAATTCGAATAGCTGCAGTAACGCGTCGTTTTGTAATTATATTAATCACTTTCTAGGGATTTGTTTTCTATGGCTGAAGATCTAAAATAGTAAAATATATAGGTTATTTGGGCCATTCCATGTCAAGCGACCAACAATTTGGAGTTTATGGTCAAAAATAGCGGCAAAAGTAAACAAGAAATTAATTTTTTTTACTAACAAGAATGCGGAAACTGTTAAGACATTTCTTGAAAATATACAAAAGTATTTTGCTGTGCTAAAATTTCAGCGAATATCAAATAGAATTTTTAAATAAAAAAAGATCAAATTTAAATTTTTGTTAGTATTGTTGTTCATCACATTTTGTGGACGCCGTACAAGGTAACAAAATGTAGATCGGCTGGAAAAATTTTGCAACCTTTCTGGAAATTATGCAGGATTTGACATGGAATCGGCCATTTATACATATATAAATATATCATGAACATAATAAAATATTAATATAGCTTTTTTAGTTTAAGAGTTAACTTTTAAAGAAATATATGTATATTTGACATAAATAATTTACGAAAAAATATTATTTGGTTTTGCAAAATTTTAAATTGCTGATTTTCAAATACATATGCTATTTATTCTGCACGCAGCTCCCCTATAGAAGCATTTGGTAGAATACTTTTTTGCTTGTACTAACATACAAAAAAATTTGCGCGTTAATTTACATACCACTGGATTTTTTTCTAGCTTCATAGACACAAATACATAAATAAATACTTAAAAATATTGCACTACTAACAAAATAAAAACATTTAAACATGCAATATACTTATATGAACGTATGTTTGTATATAATAATGATGATGATGTTTGTGTTGTATGGATATAAATTCTTAAATACTGGGCACAGGTTATCGGTCGTTGATTTACGTCAATTCAGCATCGTTGCAAGACGATTTCAAAAACATTTCTTAATTTTGCACGAAATGCATTCCAAACAATTTGTTGTTAATTATTAATGGAATTTTTAAGTAGCAGCGGTAAACCGGTTTTAGTTTTTGATTTTGAAACAAGAATAGTAGCTGTCTTACCTCCGCCAGCACCACCACCACCAGCACCACCCTGCACATGTGCAGCCCCTTTATTGGGTGACACAACAGTTGAGGTGGCAGCCGCATCAGTTGTTGCAGTAGTAGCTGCAGTCGTGGGAGCATTAGTATTTACATTCACTGTATTCGTAGTGTTTGTCAAAGTTGCTGCAGTACAACCGGCTATAAATTGCTGTTGCATTGTATGCTGTGTTGTTGTTCTATTAGCCGCTGTTTGACGTTGATGTAATTCCTGCATAAGTACTGATTGTTTATTCATTGCACGTAAAACTTGTGGTCTTATTATTTTCTCACTACCGCTAGCTTGCTGATGATGATTAAGCTGACTACTATTGTAAAATTTTTGTATGTCATCACATGGTTCGTTGAAAGATTGCAATTGTGAATGAATTGATGTCACATTGGAGAGAGTACTTTCCGTGTCCACGGCGCCACCGTATTTTCTTATAGTGATCGTCTGATGTTGCAATTGTTGATCTACACCTGAAACCTAAATAAATTATTATTTTTAATAAAAAAACTTGAATTTATGATAGCATTTCGAAGGGCAGCGACTTCAGTTAAAAACGAAAATCGAGGTCTTAGGCCGTAATAAAGAACAGCAAAAATTGCACTACAAGAGTTTTTAGAATTTCGCTAATATTAGTTTGTTTTTATGCCTACACTTTCTCATCCGATATGTCTTTATAATTTTAACGCATATTACTCAGCACTTACCTTTTTGAAATAGCCCAAATCTTTATCTCAAGTACTCTTTGATGGATGTATAATATTTTCCATGTCTTTTTGTACACCAAATAATTCCGCAAGATGTTTGGAAAATAATACATTCAATTCGCCCAACTTCGCCATTTGCTAAATTCACAATGAAATTAAAAACATATTTATCATTTCTATACACAATTGTAATCTACAAAAGAAGTCAAATTCTTACATTATGATCAAGACTTTTATCTCGTAAACTCATATTTGCCGCCTTCAATTCAATTTCTTGACTCATTAGTTCATTCTCTAGTGATTCGATGCGACCTTTCAATAAACCAATTTCACGCCGCAAATCTTCCGCAATTTCCCCACCACCAGCAGCCCCAGCAACATTTCCGCCACCGCTAACACGTATAACATCCAAGTCACGTTTCAACCGTATATTTTCTTCTTTGTAAGTATGCAATTGACGCTTCCATTCATCCACATTGGCAGTGGATTCCTAAAAAGGAAAAAATTTATATATATTTAATAGAACAGAAAGAAAGATGAAGCAAACAAAATACCTGCAAAGCACTTGTCAGACGTATATTATTATTTTTTAATGTGGCCAATTCAATTTCCCATTTTTTAGCATTAGCACAGCTGAAAAGGTATTTTTGTGATTATTTAGTAATAATAAAATTTTTTTTAATATTTGCTTAACATAACTAAGAATTTAGTTCAAACAGGCTTTTACTAGGAATGCATTATATCATTAAAAGTTCAACATGTTAGACAAACATAATGCAACTTTTAAATCTTCACAGCAGGAAATATTTGAACTAAATTGAGCTCGTTCTTTTTCGAATAAAAAGTTTTCGAAAGTACGTTGAAAAAGAGAAAATTGGGGGAAAAATTTGGCAAATAAAGACATTTTCTACCCAGATGCCGATTTGTTCTCACTCTTCATACCTCTGAGCTAATGCCATTTTAAGCCGTTCATTCTCGTATTTTAGCTGTTGTTCACCAGTTGCACCAGCGCCCCCACCTGTGTGTACACCAACAATACTACCACCAGACGATACCGCAGTTGGTGCAGGTGATGGTGAAGCACCTACAGTCATATCTTGTTTAATTTCCACTGCAGGCAACAGCTTATGAGATGGACTATCCGGATTAGCATTTTGGGTATTCGTATTGGACATATTTGGTGGTTCGACAGTGTGTGGATCAATGGCGGTGTTATCGTTTTGTTGCATACGCGACGATATCGGTGATGTATTTGCTGATGTTGTGGGCGTAACAGCAGTGGAACCTTAGGAGAATGTAAAATACAATTGAATTTCTTTTAATAGCTATATAAAATTCTTTGCATTACCATTTGCAGCTTTGATAGCATTTTTTGTGGCTTCTTTGACTTCTTGGAACTTTTCCACGAACTGAAAATTTTGAGATATTTTTTTGAAGGATAAGGCTTAAGTGAAAATATTGATACCGGTCGAGCGGGGTAGTAAGGATTACTTTTTTTTTTAAACTTTTAATGAAATTACAATCAAATTTTAATTAATTTTCTAAATAATTGAAACATTCAAATAATTAATTTACTACACAGTAATGAAATTGATTTAATTTTCAATCTACTAGAAGGAATTTGTAATTTGAATTACTTATCGAATTCTTACTACTCAGCTCTGGATGTGCATCTACGAGCTTACCTTGGTTAGTTCTGCCTCAGAAGCAAACCCCAAGCCGTAAACCGTATTAGCTCTTACATCACTCCATTGTCCAAATTTTTGCGATGTTTGCGTAAATGTCATATTCGGAGTTATTGTCGAATTAATAACGGCTTTTGTACCTTCCACACTTATAATACGATACAGATTGCGCGATGAATCGTAAAAGAAACTAACATTCACCGCTTTCATACTGGCCGTAATCCATGTGCGCTTCGTCTTCGGATCGATGTGGAATACATGAGCTTGACAGGTGAAAATCGGTTGTTCGCTGTACAAAAGAATTTAGAGCAATTTTAAGTTGCTTAAATAACCATTTAACATTTATCAATGTGGAGACTAACGACATTGAACGAGTATTTCAAGATACAGCCTATTATTGTTATAGCTCAATGTATTGGGGTTGAATTGTCACAGAAGTCTTAAGGGCTACTGGAACAGATGTCTGGTGTATGTGACGCGCGAACCTGGAATTACTTATGAGCAGCCCTATTGGAATGATAAGAATGCCCATGGGGAGTTTAATTAAAGTTTTGTATCGTTTTGTTTATATCCCCTAGCAGTGTTCATGTTTGTCCCAGTCCAGTCGTTTCCTATCAGTGTTGATTCCTCAAGTGTACCTCGTCCTGACACAACATAATTGTAGTGATGTGTTTAATTAAATCATCCGAACTATATGAGAGATGAGTTTTCCTTTATAATTATCAAAGAAGGGATTGCAGCTACATAATATATACATAATTCCAAAACGTATTGAACCCCTCAACAAACGTTCCACTGCACCTTTCGCAATTTGGCATACAAGCCTATTTCTAAGCAAAAAATTTAAGAATAGTAAATTTAAGGTAATTTTCTACGCCTGATATGTTAATTAATCAAAGGGGCTCGACTAAATAAAGTTTTACATTGGCTAACTACGGGCGGGGACACTTTATCGTAAGCCGCACACACCAGACGCTACCTAAATATTCTTGCTTATATTCACTCCACTTTTTGCTCCAATAGTATATTTTGTTATATATTGTTAAATATTTCAATATTTACCCCATTTTCTTTATTTGGTCGTGAAAATTCCGGCTTTGCAAAAATTTCTCGGTTTCGATTTTTCCAATTATTCTAGTGTGTTGGTGTCAAACAAATGCTATGCTACCAGATTGCTGGAGTGTAACTGTTATACGAATTTTACACTTGTCAAAAAGCCGTGCTCACTCAGATAGTGATGCGCACACATCCGGCCGAGTGTTAAAAAAGATCGGTTAAACTTTAAATCAAACTTAACTGAGTTTGCGCCCATCAAAATCTTCAAAAAAAAATAATTTTATAAAACAAATTGCTGGATAAAAGAATTTATTGTACTTCGCAAACAGATACATAAATAATTACCGTTTCCAAGTTGCAAAGTCATTATGTTGAAATTTCACTATCAACTATGACCTTTCTCTCTTTTAAGAGCTATGATATGGTTATAGCATTGTAGAAAAATCTAACAAAACTGATTTCAAAAAGGTTCATTTGATCAGCTGTTTTATTTGGACATATCTGTCATCATTCACTGACTTCTTAATCTGTAAAGCAAGCACATGGAAACCTTGATGCTCTCATTACCCAGTTGCCTTGCGCCTTGATGAGCATGGAATGACAGATGGTTCAGTTATGCTTGCATAGCAGGGTATAGCATAGCAATACACAGCACGTAAAAGAAAATGTTGATAATACTACGCACAACGCACAACCCCTCAAAATCAGATATTCGCGAAACATACAGAATTTCATGAGCTCGCACACATTCTTTCAGCTTTTCTTCTTCCATTACAACGCTTAAAACTAAAATTTATACGAATAATAAGCAAAAGCTTTGACAGTAGGTATGTTAAGTTACATAGAGATCAAAATTCAACAGACTTCTATGCCATGCTCTGGGTTGGCATGCGTTGTATAATCGAATACATGTAAAACCAATTCAACAGATATCGAAAATGACAGATCCCATGCAATGTATTGCTATGCTATGCAAGCATAATTGAACCAAGAGTTAGCAATGCCGTGTACTAAACAGTGTTGTGACAAATTACTTAAATTATAAACAATTGTGTTTTTGGCCATTTAAAGACTTTGTAATAAATGGAAACTTATTTCAGTCCTGTTTCAATCTAACAGCGTCTAGATAAATCAGATAAATTACTTCTTTTTCGACAATATTTTGTAAAATTTGTGACCATTTTTCTCATTTGACAAATCAGACTTTTCATATGCAACATTGTTTTTCGACTAGACTGCAACCCTTATGAGCACTGTGTGTACCCATTTGTCAAAATTTTCGCAACGGCACAGCAGCGATAGCGACAGTAATTCTTATACAATTTTTTTAGTTAATTCTAGCAATAATACTTTCCAAAAATAGTTGGAATATTGTGAAAAACGTGTAAACGCTGCTTGCTCTAAGCGCAAAGGATTCCATGCAGCGAGGGAAACGTACAAATTGGGCAAGTTGAAACATTTGCCATGGCTACACCACCACAACTACGCTAAACTGTGCTGCCTACACACATCTGTATGTGTATGGCTGGGGAGCCGCTGATAGGAATTTTGGGTCTTGGAGTGATTTAGTTGCCTAATACATCGCACAAATACTTTATTTGAAAAATTCAATTTTCTGTTTGACAAACAAGTGTTTAAATAATAAAATGTAGAAAGGTTTTATTTAAATAATCGGTGAAACATTGCAACGCCCTTGTATGTGGGCGATTAGGGGATGCTTATGGCAGTGTGTTATCTGTGGTGACAGTGAGTTTTCCAATAAGAATTTGCTGACTAGCAGCGGTAAAGTATTGGTGTTGAATGATAATTTTTGTTTTATATCAATGGAGCAGGAGTTAAGGCATTTTCTTATGAATGAAACGAGGTATAAATATTTAAGTTTGTGGTTAGCAAAGAAAGACATTAAAAATAAAAAATTAAACTGGGCGTAGTGCCAAACGAAGTGTGTTTGACCAGTCTATGCTAATTGGAGAGAGTGTGTATATACATTTATATGTAAAAAAAAAGCTAAATGCAAGATATGTTGCATTAAAAATAAATCACGCTAATAAATATCCACTATTACACACGTTACTGATATGAAATTTGCTGGTCACTTTATCATGACATCAACGATAGTATTATCGAAAAATTATGTGTTGTAACAGGGGCGTTTACGGGAAGGGGTTGGGGTACAAAGCGGCGTTGCATTTTACATATGATAGTAACGCATGTTAGCCTGTTTATTATAGTTCACATTCATTCAAACAATCATTTGCACATCTACAGTTTAATGACCTTGTCTTCAGAGCTATAACCCATAAATCCTTTGGTCATGTTCTATTTCAATTCTAATAACTTATTTTTTTTTATTCGCTTCCTACTTCCAACAGCTTTAGTGAGTGTATGAGCAATAAAAAATGTGGAATATGATGTGCGACGTGATGCCAACTATTTCGGAGGATAGTATCTCTCAGAGATCCTCACAGTTCAGTGGCGAAGATGCCAATTTTGAGCAGCTAATGGTATCCATGTTGGATGAACGTGACAAATTGATGGACAGTTTGCGGGAAGCGCAAGAACGGCTAAGTGAGACAGAAGTAAAATTGCATGATACGGAAAAGGAGCGTGATAGTTTACAGCGGCAAATAAATGCTAATTTACCTCAGGTAATTTAATATTACTAATGTAAGTTTATTTTGTTTATAAATATTTTGTGGTTTGTATTACAGGAATTTGCAACTCTAACTAAAGAATTAACACAAGCACGCGAAACGCTCTTAGAACGTGATGAGGAAATTGGCGAGCTAAAGGCAGAACGTAATAATACAAGAGTAAGTGTTCAAATTTCCGAAAAAAAACTAACTTTCAGTAAATACTTAATTGTGTTTTATTTCCTGCATTCAGTTACTTTTGGAGCATCTAGAATGTTTGGTGGCAAGACACGAACGTTCGTTACGTATGACAGTCGTAAAACGGCAAGCTGCTGCTCAAAGTGGTGTCTCCAGTGAAGTGGAAGTACTAAAAGCATTAAAGAGTCTATTCGAACATCATAAAGCGTTGGACGAGAAAGTACGCGAACGTTTGCGTTTATCAATTGAAAAAAATAACACGCTCGAAGAGGAACTAAACACAACCAAAGATGAAGTAAGTAGCGCTTTCGCGGATTTTGGTTCATACCAAGATGATTTATATATTAATTTTCTACTCATTTATAGCTTCAGCAGTATAAAAATGGTGCAATACAAGTGAATCGTGATGCTAGTAATGAGAATGGTGTGAATGAAAAGGTTATATAGATGATATAATAATAACATGATTTGTTCTAATATTTATAAGTTTTTTCATTTTCCAACAGATTGGCAGTGGTCTTAATGGCGAATCGAATGAAGCAAACGATTATGCTGCAAAGACACATGAGCTGCAAACAATAATTGAAAAACAAGTAGGTTATAAAAAACCAAAACAATACAAATACATACATGTTTTAAGTATTTAAAAAAATTTTCTTTTTATTACATAGACCGCAGAGCTATCGCAATGGCAGCGTCGCGTTTCCGATTTGAATGGCAAAATTTGTGAATTAGAAGAGAACTTAAGTAGAACACAAAAGGAGCTATGCAAATCACAAGAACAATGCTCAAAACTGCAAAGGGATTTGCGCGAAAATGTAGCACAAAAAGAGGATCAGGTAAAAAAAACTATAACAAAGCACTTTTAACGAAATACTTATGCATTGAAATTTAATTTGATCTTCAGGAGGAACGTATTGCTACGCTGGAGAAGCGTTACTTGAATGCTCAACGGGAATCTACGTCTTTGCATGATTTGAATGAGAAATTGGAGCAAGAACTGCGCCATAAAGAAGCGCAACTTAAGGTATGAGTTTCAAGAAGCAAATAAAATTATTCTCGTTTTAATAATTTTTTATCTTAAAACTATTTTTCTCATTTTCGAAATTTTTTTTTCCAAATTTTCGAAAGCGTAATTTCTCAACCAAAAAACAACATTTTGCAAATATAAAAATAGTTTCGAAAAATAACTTTTTTTAAGTCAGGAACGCGAAAAAGTTACGGTGTTTTTAAATTTTTTCCATGTTTTGAAAATCTTCATACTTAATTCTGTGATTTTTTTTCAGTTTTTAAAGAAGATTTCTCAACCACGATTTTCTCAATTTATAAAATAATATCTCAAATCCGAAATATTCAAATTTCGAAAATTTTCTAGCCAATTCGAAAAAGTTTTCCAATTGCAAAAATAATATCTCAAATTTTCAAAAACTAGTTGTTTTGGAAATTTGTTCAATAACAGCTTTTCCCAGATAAAAAAAACCATGGCAACCCTCAAAGCTCTCAATTTCGAAAATTACCAATCTCATTTGCAATTTTAAAGGGAGACTTTTTTTATAAATTTTTCGAGTTTCCTCTTTTGAAATTGGTTTTTCTTAGCACAGTGAATAACTTAACTCTTTCTTTTTAGTTACATGAAGAGAAGATTTGCGCAATCGAAGAAAAATTGGAGCTATCCGAACAAAGGCTAGCACAACAAGCAAAATTGCAGCCCGATATGGAAGAACAGCTTAAAGCACGCATGGAAGCTTTGACAAAGGTAGGAAGTAAGGTATGCGCGATTGGTTTACTTAACAAAATGTGATGTGATGTGTAGTCTGTATCTATGTAGCTGCGCTTGTATGTACAAATGTAGATCCCAAATTTTTTATTTTTTACCTACCAAAGAAAAGATGCTGAACGTAGTAGCTGCTCCACTCACCCCCTCCCAAACCTTATCACCTATGTACAATTAATTCGTGCTTTCCGAATTTCTATCTATTGCAGGCACAAGAGCGACATGGTTCAGCAGAAGATCGCATTCAACGCTTAGAGGCAAATTTGGATGAGAAAAATGCAGAGGTTTTAAGACTGAACCAAAGATTAAAAATGAACGAAGAGCACAATATAAGGTTGTCGTCCACTGTGGACAAATTGCTATCCGAATCAAATGAAAGATTGCAAGTACATTTAAAGGAGCGGATGCATTCTCTCGACGAGAAGAATACCCTATCACAGGAGTTAGAGAAAGCGCGCAAAGTGGCTGAAGAGCTACACCATCAGAAGGGTGAAATTATGAAGGAATTGTCGAAGACACGGTTAGAAATTGAGAATTTCAAACGTCAGCTACTACAACAAGAAATCGCATACAATATACAACAGACAGAAGCATTAACACGCAGTTTATCGCCTAGTAGCGTAGTTGATGCTGGTGCCTTCTCGCGTAGCACCTCACATGCTAGTTTCGATACGCATTCTCTGCGTCGCAGTAAATCACGTATGCAAGAAGAAGCAGCCAATATTGCACGTTCCTTGGCCGAACAGGAATGGCAGGACCTCCAGCAAGCACACGCACAACAACAAGCATACGAAATGTCTGCCGCCGTAGCTGCTGCTGCTGCGGCTGAATGTGAGGAGAGTGAAGCAGCAGCTGCAGCAGCCATGTTTGCCGCCTCTGCTGATATGATGTCGCCTTCGGGTCATGCGGATGCTCAAACGCTTGCTATGATGTTGCAAGAGCAATTGGATGCTATTAATAATGAGATACGTTTGATACAAGAAGAAAAGCAATCGACGGAAGCGCGTGCAGAGGAACTAGAATCGCGTGTAGGCAGTTTGGAACATGTAAATTTGTTATCTCGTGGACGCTCAATGGATCGTCAAAGTCCACCAATGAGTGGGCGTAGCACACCGAATAGCCCTAGCAGAGATTTTCTGCAAAAGTACCATACGGTAGGATTATAAAATACATAGAAATATTAGATATAATATATATTTTCAAACTGGTCACATGCAATTTACAGTTAAATTTGCCAGTTTTGGCAAGCGATATGTCACGCGATGACATTCATGGTATGTCTACCACTGGTGATTCAAGTTCAGGTGGTGCCGCTTCACCACTCACCGCTAGGTCTATGCGCCTTGAACGTGTGGCACAGGCGTTGGCACACAGTCAAGAAGAACTACGCCGACGTTCGGTTGGCATATCACCAAATCATGGAATGGACCACACAAGGTAAGCGTTAAAAGTAATGGGAAAATAATTCACTTTTTCACAATTCTCAACACACAATGTTTTGTAGTCACGTGACTTTGCCACAACTCAGCAACTATGGTCTTTCGCCGTTAAGTTCACGTTATGGCAGTCAGGAATCGCTAAGTCGTCACTATAATACAATGGGATCAATGTCAATGCTACAAACCCCAACCACTTCTGTGGGACGTGATGTCGCTTCGGCGGTACAAAAGAAAAAGGGTATCAAATCGAGCTTAGGTCGTTTCTTTAGCAAGAAGGATAAAGTGAAAGGTGTTAAAGATACGCTGCCAGATGGTTCGACCAGTATGATGTCCATTGGTAATTTATCGATGGGTCTGAGTGAGGGTGAATCGAGCTATGATGTTATGAGCGTTACGGGTGGTATGGTACCTCGCATGAGCAATATGCCTGGATCGAAAATTTCCTCAGTAGATTACGGACGACAGAAAAAGTAATTGCAAACAGATTTAAAAAAGAATTAAACACTAATTTTTCAACAATTCTTGTTAAATATTTTTTTACTATTTCTTTAGGGAGCATGACTATAGAAACGATTTGCTTGGCGAAGCGATGAAAGCCGGCACACCATTTGCGTTATGGAATGGTCCAACCATTGTTGCTTGGCTGGAGTTGTGGGTTGGTATGCCAGCATGGTATGTTGCGGCATGTAGAGCAAATGTGAAATCAGGTGCCATAATGAGTGCATTGAGTGACACGGAAATACAACGTGAAATTGGTGAGTGTTTAAACTATTATATTGAGGATGATTCTAACATTTATTCAAAATTGTTTTTTTCTACATGAAAATTAAACATTTCAACAATGTCACAGGCATTAGCAATCCTTTGCACAGACTTAAATTACGCCTTGCCATACAAGAAATGGTTTCATTAACTTCACCATCAGCGCCTCAGACATCACGCACAACGTTGGCTTTTGGTAAGCTTTGATTTAAAATTATATAAATTTTTGTAAATTAATCAACTTTTTGCCCAGGTGACATGAATCACGAATGGATCGGGAATTACTGGTTGCCTGGCCTCGGCCTCCCGCAATATCGTACAACATTCATGGAATGTTTGGTTGATGCGCGGATGTTAGATCACCTAACGAAAAAGGATTTGCGCGGCCAACTTAAAATGGTGGATAGTTTTCATCGTACAAGTCTGCAATATGGCATTTCATGTCTAAAACGACTTAACTATGATCGCAGTGAATTGGAGCATAGACGCAAAATGTCAGAGAATGGCTTATGCGATGTGCTGGTGTGGAGTAATGATCGTGTTATACGTTGGGTATCTAGTATTGGTTTAAAAGTAGGTTTTGCTTGAATCCAAATAAATTTGAGAAAAAATTATGTAAATTTTTGTTATTGTTTTTTCTTTACAGGAATATGCCAATAACTTGCTAGAGTCAGGCGTACATGGCGCACTCATTGCTTTGGATGAGAGTTTTGATTCAACAGCTATGGCATTAGCACTGCAAATACCAACACAAAATGCACAAGTATGTGAACCATATAAATTATTTAAAATAATTTGTGCTTTTAATAACTAAAATTAATATGTTTTTAATATCAACACAGGCACGTCACAATTTAGATCAAGAATTTAATAATCTGCTGCAAATCGCCACCGATCGAAGGCCAGAAAATGAACAGCATAGCAATTCTTGATCAAGCTTCGGATTTACGGCCGAAATGGCTGAGGAATGAGATAGTTAAAATAACAACAACAATGAAAGCGGCATCAGCTACTACACTGGCAGTAAATATTAAATAGACAAAAAAAAATGCAGTGCAAAGACAACAGCAACAATAGACGCAAATGCATATGATACGTTAGTCCTACACGTTTGGGGATTAAATTTTTGAAAAGCGGTACACTAATCAAGTCATACACAAACATACTTACATAACAATAAGTTGTAAGTTAATGGCATATTTCATATAAATTCATATAAATAAGTTAAAAAACAAAAACAAACAAAGGGAAATCATGTGCTACACGTTTTTTTGTAATGTGCGTAGGCTACATACTTGCGGTATTTATACATATATTTTGAAGATCATGAAAGTGGATTAACTAAATATTAATTGTATATTATTTACTTATACTAAGTACATGCTAAATTCAAAATCAAGATGTAGGCAAAGTTATAAAATAATTACGGAAAAATATGTAAATCATGAGAACAGCAGTTAGGGGCTATGTTATATGAAATTTACTAAAAAAAAGTACACACACACACATACGCACATACTCAACCAGGTGCCCATGTTATACAAAGTAATTTTTTTTTTATTTGTTACCAAAAATTTAAAGTTGTATGTAAACAGTTTTATATCCAGTATGCATTTTATTCTAGCGCCATAAAAGTTATTTATTTTTTTCGAAATTTATTCATGTTTAATTGTTAAGCAATACAATTTTATCCTTTTTTGTTTTTATTTGAGTATTAAGAGCCAACACATATACAGTAACCATCAGCTACTTCAGTAAGATTTAATTCTAAACTCAGTCAGTACTTGAGTCTTCTCTATTTTGTTGCTTCTAGCATATGAAAATAGTAGAATTAATTTGCAACCCATGATATCTTTAGCCCCTACATTTGTAAGTAGGTCAACTTTTTGTTTCTCTACTCCCTCTGAAATAGGCAGTTTTTAAAATTGGCTACGTATAAGAATTTCTTTATTGAAATTAGCAAATTTTTATTATTATAGTCATTTAGTACCAAAATGTTAATCAACAGTATTTTGCAGTTTTATATGATGAAAATTCAAGTTTGGATAAAAATGCAAACAAAACTCACATGCATTTATCTATCTATCCAAACTCCCAGTGTCTAAAAATTATCCAAAATAAAAAAAAGCACAAATATGCAGTTTTATATCATTAAAATATAAATAGTCAAAATCAACTGCAGAGTGGAAGAACACTTAATCTTAGCAAATAATTGGTTGCAGAATGCACTGTTTTCAAACAAGCTTTAAAAACACCTGCTCCCAACTAAAATGCATACCATTTTTATCTGAGACATGGCGTTTTTGAATCAATTGCTGAAGTCTAGTGTAGTCAAGAAAATAGAAAGAAAAAAGAAAATAGAAAATTTAAAAAAGTGACTTCAAAACAATAACGTGTTCTTTTAATAAATATTCATCACTCATAAAAATAAAACATTGTGTTCCGTGCAGAGTTCCTCTATTCTATTTTAGTAACTGTAAAAAATTTATATTTACAAAAACAACTTTAATTACAATATGCAGTACTTATTCACATATATATATACTATATATGTATATGGGCCATTTCATATCAATACCAGAAAACGACCCCTTCAGCTTATATGAATTTTTGGTGAAAACTTTTTTCAGTTTTTTGTTTCAGGTTGAACCTTATGTGCCGGTTTTTAGATAAGTTAATTTTGGACGCCTTAGACTTTTGTTACCGAACCTGCATCGTGTTTTCAACGACAGGCGCCGTTCTCTTCGCGCTCTAATTCATAGGATGCGTAGTTTTGTAGCTCAATAAATTTGTATGTCAAATCTCTTTCAATATTACGAGTGCCTGACAATTTTTTGTCTTTTTTGGAAAACTTAAACGTTTCAGCAATCCTAATAAAAAATGTTTAGTATGCAGTTTTGTAGCCCATCAGTAATGGCAAAAATAGTTTTTATATCATGAGGAACTAACAAAATTGTCTAGATAATGGCTTCTAGTAAACCTTCAGTTTTGTAATTTATTAAATTAGATCACTTTTAATTATTTTTAAGGTCTTAGCATTGAAATTTTGAGCTGGTTTCGTTGGCTGCTTATCCTTTTTAAGGTCGTGCTTTACATTAGTGCCCATTTTGTTTAATTTTTAATCACATAAAAATAGTATTTAAATTGTTATAGAATGTTTGCATTGATTTTTTGTTTTGGTAAACTTGTAATTTTTATTTTATATGAACATTAAACATAGTAGATTGAAAAGAGTAAAACGAAAAATTTATATTAAAATTTGAAAAATTCAATTCTTTTTAAACTAAAAAAAAAACAATTTAATTCTTTATATGCTTTAGATGCTTCTTATAAAAATAGGGCAAATTAAAGATGAAGTTTCACAAAAAAAAATTGTTTACTGCCAATGAAAGTGAATATCCACTCAAAACCAACAAGCATACATATGTACATGTCGATTTGTTTGTTCAAATTTATTTAAAATTTACACTTTTTCCACACTTTGTTTCTTGAAATGCGGCTTACATATTGATTGCTGTTGTTACGCTTGCAAATATTGAAAATAGAAAATCTTTGAAAATCAACTACATACTTTCAAACATAAGAAAATTAAAGAAAAAAACTTTAGCTAAATTTTAAATGAGCTAAATATGTATGGAATTACATAAATCATTATTTAGGCCATTTATACTCTGGCGCATACAAAACATACATACATTTAAACATTTATCAAATATGCATTAGGATAGGTCGATTTTTTGACATTGCTCGTACTCTAATAAAGCTGCATTAGCTACAACACGTTCAGCAGCTTAAAAGCTAAAACAAAGCAATCTTCTCGTACAATTAGTATACGACAATGACAAAAAAATCGACCCCCTCTAATGCACAAAAATATATTAGATTCAGCGAAACTAAATCACGATATAGTATATGCATACATATGTAAATGTATATAAATGTAATCATCATTAAACGCTAACTAAAAGTATTACCGACAAACATTGCGATTAAAAAAATTAAAAACAAAAACCAAGTAAAAAAAAATATACAAATGTGGATGACCCCAAAAAACCTAAAAAAACTAATGAAATTTAAAAGCTTTAACTAAGCACTACTTAACTATGATTAATTAAAAATATAAAACAATGTTCGTTCGTTTAATGTATCCCCTTTCCCCCTAAAATACGATAAACACATAGGCAAAGAAAAAAATTGAAAAAAAAAAACAAAAGCAAATTCTATAAATACTTACATAACATGATGTACGCATGCAAGGTTTAATGACATTAAAATAATAATGCAGTATATGGACATTTTTATACAAAATACAATATATAATAAAATTTTCATATTTATATACATGAACACTAGGGTGGAGCTTAATAAAATTAAGAAAAAAATTCGGCAGAAAAACCAAATTTCGTGTAAGCTTTGAAAACATAAACGCGATATAACAACTATAATTTTCTTCAGCTCATATTCATCTTTGGTATCCAATAATTTGTTTGCATTTTTCCCAACCACAAACCAAAATTTAAAACTAATTTCCTTAATGCTTTTCTAATTTTATAACAAGAGTAATATTTTTAATTTGAATAATTGCCATGTTTCAAAGTCAGCTTTCACCAGAAACTCCTCCGCCAAGCTAAACAAGAATTTATATATATTTTTTTTTATTCTCTAATAGGCTGTTCATGCTGAGGCTGCATTTTGCATTTACCTCGCATTTTAGCATTTAGCCCGAAAAGCAGCTTTTATTTTCACATTTTCCATACAAAATTTGACACCTAAATGCAACTAAAAGCAACTTTTGTTTTGCATTAGCATTATAAATGCGGAAATCAGCCCTGTAATATTCGAAGAAAATCGCGATTCGAATTCAAAAGAGTGGCAATATTGGTTGTTTTTACTTGGCGTTCTCTCATTCTCTGTCTTTCGTAAACATACAGCAAATTTGTTCCGATTTTAAATTTGTAATTTAGCGCGCGTGTTGTGTGATATTGTTAAAATAAGTCATTCTACAAGTTAATCGGATGTTTGTGAATGGATTTAAATAAAAGATTTAATGAAAATCTGTACATTTTTTCACACGTGGCATAACCTCAAAAAAATGTTCGAACTAGCTAAATGTACATTTGCTAAATGCGCCAGCATGAACGCTTTTTCGAAACCAATGTCCGAAAATGTAAAATGCTGCTTTTTAACTTCAGCATGAATGGCACATAAAAGCTCCTCCCTAATAAATACATAGATACAGTTAAAACAAATCAAGGGTCTAAGGCAATCAAGAAGCTAAACGTAAATGCATATAAATGAAAGTGAAAATGTTGCAAATAATTAATATTTAAGAAATTTTCTAAGAAAGCAAGTACTAATTATGTTTTTAGTAGACGATAATATTGGATTTCAAGTGTTCAATTTGACCAAAAATGTTAAACATAGTCCAAACTAACTAAATTTTTTAAAATTGATAAATTAATTTAGTGAACGTTTTTAAATTTTTAAACAAAATTTTATTTCCTAGAAAAGTTGGCATAAGTATGACAAGAGTTTTAACAATTTTCTATAAAAAAAAACCAAGCTTTGACACTTTTTTGACAATTGACTAATGGAATGGAAAATGAACCTTCTGCCTTTCCTCCTCAGATCCACTCTAATTTTTTCTACAAATTTCAAAATATTTTATCCATTTTTGAAACTCGAATACCACAAATGAAACAGTATTTACCGTAAAATGCGTAATCCCGTTTATTAGATTTTGTGCCTAGTCTTACGACACCACTACAAGGCATAGAAAAGTATTTCATGTAAACTTTTTCCATGATTGTTATTTGTATATTTTTTATTAGGTGTTTCAGATAACTATCAATTGAAACCTCCCTTTCTAACTGTTGGGTCATTCCATGTCAAACCGACCGTTAATTGTAAGCGATAAATTTATATTTATTGACATGGTAAAAGAATCTAAACACGAGCATCAAAACTGAGTATGTTAAAAAAATTAAAAAGAAAAAATGTGTTCTTAAAAAATTGTTAAAATTTAAAAATTTAACTGAAACGGTCTAATTCGATAACATTTTAGTGTGAGTTATGCAAACCAGCCGATGCCTTAGAGAGCTCATAACCTCGCAAAATAATTTTATTCGGTACGTTTCCATGGTTGCTAGGCATTTGAATGCCCATGCCCTTCTCTCTCGGCCACAGGTGGCCAAAGTGCAGCAAAATGTTTATTCTCACAACTCCAAACTGGTTTGGAAAAAGTTTTTCAAAACTTGGTCACCCTCGGAAGTAGACCGCTATCCTCCTAGTGCTGCGATTACTATTTGATTGATAATTCTTTGCCCGATATTGATTCAGGCCGTTCCTTGGCTTAAAACCACTTGAAGATTTGACATGGAATTACCCATATGCATACATGCAATAACTATGGCTACTAATTATAAAAATTAAGAAGAAAATGTAATATCCGCCTAAGCATTATGATAGTTTAATATTTCACATACGTATTACTTTGAAAGTCATAAAAAAAGAAAAATCAAAACCAAATTGGCCATTATATTAAGAAACCTCTAATTACGAAATATATATACATAGCTATTTATCCAATCTATAGCCATTCGTCTACATCAATTTCCAATAACCAAGCTTAGCTGCTCATTAGCGTTTTTGCAGCATTTTGGTAATTTATTTCATAGCATACTTTAAGGTGTTCATATACATATATACAACAAAAAGTCAGTTTATTTAGTATATAACAATTTGTATATTTGTTATAATTTTAAGAGAATTTTATAAGTTTGAAGCATATATTTGTATATATTATGCAAACACAAATCACATACATATTTATACATATCTTTTGTTGATAACAAAAAAAAATGAAAAAGTTATTGCGAATTTTATAATGTGTATTTTTGTTTTTGAATGCTGCCCTTAATATTAATATTGTCAACTATTTTCACTAAAAAAATATCTTTTTATAATATATTATTTTTTGTAATATATATTTATGTATCTTTAAATATATTTTATGTTTAGAAAAAAAATGGCAGCCAGTAAGGGTATACACAATGTTGTTAAATAGGCAATAAGCTTTATTTCCCCTTAAATTAAAAATTGTTATAAATAGTTTTGTTTTAGATTTGTTGATTTACATGAATATACATACTATTATGTGACACCAAAACCTATTATTTACTACATAAGTTGCCTGTACTTGAACCCGTAGAGGAAGCTTGAGTAAACAAAACATAAAAAAAATATATACATAAATATATTTAAATTAAAAAAAAAATTTAAAAAATACAGCAACAACTATTTTGAGGATTCATACAGTATGCAATAACAATAATAAAATATAACAAACTTTATTACATTTGTAATACGATTAATGCAATAGAGAACTAGTAACAAACAAAAAAACAGAAATATATAACGCAAGAAAAACAAGCATGAGAAAACAAAAACAAAAATTATGTCATAATAGTAATAGTATTTTTCACTGTGCGCTTCTGTTGTATTTAGTATATTCAGCAATGATTTAACAGTAATAACAATGTATATATTATAATTAATATAAATACCTAATAAATATACATACAATATATATTAAAAATTAAACTAAATATAAACAGTATAGGATTATACATTTACATAAATATTATATATAATTATAAAACAAAAAAAAAAAAATAATAATAACAATGAATTAACCTTTGTACTTAAGATCATTTCTTAAGTAGTGTAATAGCCACTCTATTCGAAATACAATGCAAATAATAATGATAATAATAAAAGAGAAGAAAAAAATAGCATTTGTGTTTTATTTTTCGATGCAGTATTATTTAAAAAAAAAAATTAGTATTACAGTGGAACTGTCACTCATTGTAACAGCTTTAGGCATGACAAAATTCAGAAGTGGAATACAATTAATTACTTTTTGTTTAACGCTGCTATTCTAATAGGAATAGCAGCTGAAATATTATTTTTTAGCTGTCGAAGGTTACCCAGAAGTATTTTTTTTATTAATTCGTAACGCGTTTAGAAATAGAGGAGCAGAAAATATTGTATATATTTTTAATTTACTGAAAAGAGAGCGTTTTCGCCTCCGACGGGATTTAAAGTGAATTCCATTTGATTAATAGTCAAATTCTTTATTATTAAAAAATTACTTTGCCGTGGCATCCCAGCTAAAAAAATTTCAATTGGTTGCTTTAATTTTAATGAACATATCATATTTAGGGCTTGAAACAAAAAGAAGCGCTATCGAACAGTTTGTACCGTATTCCAGATGGGTACGATAGATAACTTTTAGAGTACTTTTACAGCGCCCAATCGTCACATCTGGCAATGTTGCCAATAGATAAAAATTATTAGCATATATATTCATATGTTCGCGGACATCATACTTTTCACAGCCATTGTGTAAAATTTTCCAAGTTTACTAACACTCTGTTAAGCTCATTGTAGCAATTCTGTAACTCAAATATGTCATATGTGCACGATTTTAATGATATATATATTTATTCGGCTGGAGCTAATTATTGCGCACGCGTGTTCCGAATGATTTTCGCGAATGCAATGACAAATGGAAAAATTCTCAATATTAACAAAATTTGATTCGCTCAGAATTTTATTTACAGCGGTCTTAAACGAATTCCTTAGAGCGGTATATTTTTGTTGAATGATACGAAATATTGTTGAGCTGTTTGATTTACAAGAGCTTTCAAAAGATCAAAAACAATTTTGAAAAACTAGAATATATCGGTTTGCATAGGAGGAAGTCCCGAGTCAAGTACGTCCGTCTAGGTAAGCGAACGGGACAAAAGAAAATGATGAGTTTTCGCAAGCAAACGCTGTCGAGAAGCGACTCCGTTTTAAAGACAAAACAATTTTTGATGTCATCTGTGTCGGTAGCATCACTATAACACGGTGGCCGCCCGGTAGCTATAGTCCAAACATTTTTATAGAGGCCGTATAAAGTAAATTAGCTTCAGGATATCAATGAGTTGTTTGGAATGTTATAAACATTCCTAGTCGACCAACACCGACCGACAGTCGACCGGGGTGGAAAGTCACATACACACACATGTACATACATACAACAATGTAAACACCGCAAAGGGGTGGGGGTGGTTCAACGACAAAGAGGCTCGTACTCGTATTGAGAAAAGTGCAAAATAAAAGTACAAGTGACAGCTTGTTTGAGACTTTTTGAGCAGTAAGTAAATTACTTTTCCATATATGATACTTTGTAACAACAAAGAGAAAATCTGCGAGTAACAGTAAACGCTCACACGATGCACAGTGAGAACCAAGACTATTAGATACTTTTCGTTGTTTTTGTTTTTTTTTTTTGCGGCCTTATTCGAGTTAACAATGAAGCAATAATGGTGACAGCCAACCAGCCGACGACGACGACGACAGAGTCAACCAAGTACCAACTGAGCGCATACTATGTATACAGTTAAATCAGTTTAATAATGTAACTCAAGTTGATGTGTTGTTTGCTCGAGCGGAGTTTGAGACACATTTTTGCAAAGTACGGAAAAGCAAAAATTTTTTATATATATTTCTCTTTTTTTTTTGGCTCGTTTTAAGGGGGCTGACTTAGCTGGTTGGCTGGCTGATTGCTTACATGCTATACGGAAACAGACAAAACCAAACAGAAATGCTTAGAATTCATACAAAACATACCCCACATCCGTTATGTCGAAAAATAATCGATAAAACAGATACAATTGTGGAAGCCGCTAAAAAAAAATAACAAGTAAAAAATTATAAAAAAATTCAAAAAAAAAAAAATGCAAAAGAAATGGAAAATCTTTGAGTGTTATGGAAAAATAAAATTAAGCGAAAAAAATGTTAATATACATATACTTCATTAGTGACAGCAATAACAAGAAATTATCTAATGAAAAATGTGCAAAAATTGTCATACAAATGAGCGCTCTGTATTATAGCTGTAGTTTTTGTTGTAGTTACTAATGCAAGCGGTACGTTGAAAAGGAAAGGAAAAGTGCTTGTCAATAGATATGAAAATACTAAATGCATCTTTATATGCTTGGTTGTGCATAAGTGGATACATTCGACCGTTTCAGAAAAAAAAAGATTTCTTCCGCTTGTCCAAAATAGTTGCGAATTCTATGCTTTTGTGGAATAATAAACTATTAGCTCGTCAAATTGAGATTTTCTAGATTTTTTTTTAGATTACAAAATTTTCTTGAATAATTTTTTCGGATACCAATATTAAAAATTCGTGACAAATCAATGCTTTAACATAAAATTTATTCAAGAAAAAAGCATAAAGGAGCTTTTACTCAAGTAATAGAAGCCAAAGTAATTTTTAGAATATTTGGCTGTCGGCATATTTGTAAATCAGTCAAAAGGCGCTGCATGGATTTGAATGGAATTTTTTTCAGTGCATGACTATGTAGATGTTTAACTTAAAACTTCCTTTTAAATGATTAAAATATTTTCCGAACTGTATAGGAAAATTTTAAGCCTGTTTGTAAAACAAAAAAAAAAAAAAGAAACGGTCTAATGTGTACACATGTGTTCATATATACTAAATAAAAACATTTAAGTGCTTAGTTTTCAATGTTGCTTGGTTGAGAATAAATGGCTAGTAAATCAAGATTCTGCTTGTTGTTAATACAAAATTTGAATCGAAATGAAAAATACTCGTTAAGTTGTTGTTGTTTGTATCTTTCTGAGCAATGAAATGTGTGTTGTATTTGCACCAAAGTGACCTTTCACAGTGGGGAGTACGAAACGACGAAATCATCAGCAGGAGCGCTATGTTCAACGCTTGCACTCCCCCAACCAACAGAGCAGCAACAACAATTATATTACGACGCACCATGGCACGACGACGAGAGAAATTTTTTTTGGAAAATATTGCAAAACTTCATTGAAGCGAAACAGTTTAAAGTTTACAGAACACGGATGTGTTAGAGATTGAGATGAAGTATAAGTCGGTTTTCTAGATGCCTTTCTGTAGCTCAAATTGATGGAAATGGCTGATCGTTCCTGTCCTGATGTTTGACTCGGCATCAAAAATGCCATCGAACGAAGATTATCTGACGCTTGGAGTAATCGAAAAATAAGTTCTTCGGAAGATTTGGATGCATTTTAACGTGTCGGCCAATATAATCAGTGAAAGCGAAAGACGAAATTTTTGCAACTTAAAAAGTTAAAACAGCGCCATTGTGCAACAAGAAGAGCTAAAAGTGGTGGTATCGGCGACGACGTAAAGTGATGTCGGCAACATAAACCAACAACAACAACAACAGCGACATTTTATATCCTGCGTAAAGGCACCGCTGCTGACAAAAATATGAAAAAATCGATTCCAGACTCCAATACTTCAACAGTAAGAATCGTAGCGATAGCCACACATGCGGCAATTTCCCTACAGTCAAAATACTTACAGAAGAGGGCACAATGTGCTGAGCAATGTAACGCCAGAAAAAGTTACAGGAGAACGAAAAACAAAAAAATAACGGAAAAGAAAAAAATGATACCAACAACAGCTATGTTGATTGCATTACAGAGTTAAATTCATTCATAGCAACACTTTGATATATTTTCAGTGATTTGATTTGGAATGCGCAATGAAAAAATTCAGTTTTCTGGATGTGCATGCAAAGGCTAAAAGGAAAACGAAACGGGGCAAATATATATGGCTATGTACGTGTGTATTTTCCGGGAAAAACTCTTTCAAGAATTTGCGAAAAGTGGGCATTTTGTTTTTGGGAAATAATTTAAATTGAAATGTGTGTATGCTTAAACCGCATAGAAAATAAAGCAATGAACTGTTATACAATTTAATGAAAAACATAACTTGAAAGTAATCCAACTAGTTATGATTGAAGTGATTAACATAAATGCGTTTAAGTCGCAAAAATAGCAAAGTAAACTAACAACAAAACAAGGCAAAAACTTTGTGTATGCAGCAAACAGCAGCAGGGCTCTGTGAAAATTATGTACCTCGATACATATTAACAACATCTACTATATATAAGTGCTAATGTTCGTATAAATCCATTTATACATACATATGTACATACATACAACACAATGTATGAGCGCAATATTGCCCACTCAATGTATAGGGTGCTATTTTCAGAGCTAAATTATTTTTTTTAATGAAAAAACGTTGTATTCTAGTAAATTATTGCTTAACTAACGATACAATTTAGCTCAAATTTCTTGTTGATTGAAATCAGATCTGTTCAATTTGATCAATTGATTAGACGTTTTTTAATTGGTAACAATTATTTGAATTATTTTCAAGAAAGGCAATTATAAAGTCATTACCATTAAAATATAATTAAAAGAAAAATTCAAAAATATTCGAAAAAAATAAAAATAATAAAACAAATTAACAAAGTCAAAGAAATATTAAAAAAGAAATAAATAAAAATCAAAAGAAAAAATAAAATAAAAATAGTTCTAAAATAATAAAAAAAAAAAATTAACACAAAAAAAACAAAAACCAAAAAAATTAAAGAATAATCAAAAATAGTACAAAAAAAAAACAAAAAATTATCAAAAAAAAAAAATTAAAAATTACCAAAAAAATATTTTAAATTAAAAAAATAATAAAAAACCAAAAGAAACATCAAATATAAAAAAAAACACCCAAAGTGATCAGACAATCAAAAATAACAAAAAAAAACAAAAATAATAAAACTCAAAAACAAAAAATAAAAAAAAAGATTAAATTTAAAAAAATAGTCAGGAAAAGAATAAAAAAAATAATCAGAAAAAATAAAAAATAAATCAGAAAACAAAAGACAAAATAAATGAGCAAAATTATAAAAATAATCAAAAAAATTTTATTTGAATTAAAAAAAAAATTTTGTTTGCTTTTGATTACTTTAGATTTTTTATTTTTTATTTTTTTTTATTTTTAATAATCTGGAAAATTATGGTTATTTTTATTATTATTTTTTAATTAATGAGAAAATAATCACTACAAATTAAATTGATTCTCAAGAAAAAAATAATCAATCAAACTGGAAATCATTACGTTTAGTAATAGATCTGATTGAACTAAACGAATTTCTAAAAATGGTTTGCCATATTTTAAATTTTATGGCCGATAAAAATGTTAACAAATGGCTTAGTAGTGTTTAGTCCCATCAGTTACATATAAACGGTTTCAACATGTTAAAAAAATATATATACATACACATACAAATATAAATAAAACAGTAGTTAAGATCTCTAAAAAAGGCACCCTTTACATTGCAAATGTGCCTACTCAAAGCATTTCTTACCGTTTGCAAGTACTCGTACATACCAACAAACGTCGCGATTGAGTGTTTATGACAAATGTAAGAGCTGATTAGCTTCGTGCCGGTGCAACTATCTAATTATATATAAATAAAAATACATATATGTATTAGGTGTGAAAATGTGCAACAATGACTTCATTTAAATATGGAATTGTGCAAATGATTCAAAAAAGGAAATGAGCAAAACACTAATTAATATGAAAAAAAAAACACGAAAGCAAAAGGGGGACAGTAAGCCTGTCAGCATCGAGTAAAATTAAAAAAAAATCTGCATATGTATCTAGTGTACATATGTATGTATGTATATAATGTTTACAGATACCAAATTAATACAAAAAATTGTGTGTCATGTAATATAAAAAAAAAAACATATTTTTAAAAACATTTAACTAATAAATTTCCACCCCTCTTGTTCTTTCTCTCTCCATCTCTCGCTCTCGCTCCCTCTCTCTTTCGCTAACAAACACTTTCAAAACCAGCAGTACTTATTATTTTTATAAACTAAAATAATCTACGCTTAAGCAAAACAAATAGTTATTATAAAATAAAAAAAATAACAATAAATAATTATGGCCACCTCATCCGATTTACTGCATCAGCCGGAATCTTCTAATAACGGTTCTGATGAATCGATTAGCAATTGTGCAAATTCCAGTAATTTAATTGAATCGCATATCGATGAAGAATCATCAATACAACAACAAATAAATGTCGCAGATTCCGAAGCAGCAACATCACCTGGTGATGGTGTTCACGAAAACGAAGAAGATGTTGACTCCAAAACGAATTTTAGCTCAACACCACCATGGTATGTCCTATGAAAAAAAAAATTTATTCACACAAACACACACACGTAGCCTTAAATAAAAATACATTTCGAGTAGTGTTGCCATATCAAAAAATTAACTACGCACTAAAATTCCCCAAACAAAATATTTTAAAATATTGTGATCTTCCACTAAGCCATAACATTTTTTTTTTCTATAAAAAACTGAAGAAGGTTCAAATTTTAATAGGTTTACACTACATCCCTCATTTCAAAGAAAAAAAAAATTGCACAGCTGATTTATGGCTATTTGGTTATACTTTGGTTAATGGCTTTGGTATACGTCGCTACGGCCAGCCTAATGAAAATCTTTTTACATTACTCGAGTAAAAACATTTCAATAAGGCTGGTAGCATAAGCAGTTCTCATCAGCTTTTACTTTCGAATACGGGTCCACTTCAAAAACCACCATTTCGAAGCAATATCGATTATGTGGCAACACTGACTCACATAAACATACTTTATGGTGCAAGGAATTTATCACCCTCTTTGTTTCACCCACATCACAAAATTAGTGTACATAAACTGACACACGCACAAACATACTTTAACATTCCTCACCCTTACCAAATTCCCCCTCCTCACATTTTCACTTAGTTCCTATGTCGCTCATAATTTTTCTTAGCGCAAACTAATTGAATTTCTTTATGATTTAATTAATCTCTGCAGTGACGAAAAGACGTTGGAAAAAGATGATGATGAACAGGAGCAACAGAAGCTGTCAAAGGAACAACAAGAGCAATCGACGACACCTCCTCCTAGTTCGCCCACCTCAATACAAATACAAGAAGATCAGAGTAATTTTTCACCAGACGAAATACCCGAACCTATTAAGGTACTAGATGATATTATATCTGAATTTGAGGATACAGCAACAAAACCAGCGAATGCAGTTGGTAATGGTGAAAATCAATCTGAGGATGACGGTTATATGAGTCTCAGTCGAAAGAAGTGAGTGTAAATGATTTTTAGAGGTATTCAAGTTTTTATGCGAATCTTGATTGATTCAATCGAAGGAACTCATACCTTTGACAGATAGTTAGTTCGCTCACAAAAATCCAAGAGCTTAACTGCCCAGATGCATATTCCACTGCTGAAAAGTTATTCCTAGATTTCTTTGGCAGCAGGGAATGTTGCGAAACTATCCCTGTGCCCTGCTAACCATTCATAGTCTGCGGAGCTTACAACTTGCTCCGGCTTGAAATACAATTTTTAACTTTTTTTTTTACTACTCTCTAGCATGAACAAACAATATTTCGAGAACGTCTCACAAAGCAGTATTGGCAGCAGCAATGCACCACCCACCACAACGCCAAATAAAGATTTTCACGAATTTAATAATACCACAGATCTTACCTGCCAAAGCTCGGAAACACCTGCTGAACAGAATATTATACAAACTACTTTGGTATGACACGAAGACGCTTGTTTTAGGAAATTCTTGCTTGTAATAAAAAATTGTCTATAAAATGTCTTACAGCCAAAAGTACGTCCAGCTTCGGCACTTACGAGCAACAACTATTCTAGTCTTCCCTGTTGCGGAGCACGCTCCACATCATTGGATAGTAGTAAAACGACGCGTGGCGTCAGCTGTAATGGTGAACGTAATCAGCTGGGAATCGATATCAGTGCGGTACATAATGCGGTATTACGTGGAGGTCTACCAAAAATACCAGGTAAAAAAGAGGGGAAAGAGTCGATTATATGAAATGCAACTTGTTATACATACATATGAACTTATCTCTTCTAGAGCCCATTTTAAATGAGCATCCTGTTACTATATATCCCGGCCGTTATTCACCACCAGCAGAGGGTAAACGTAATGTCATACGTCCCCAACGTATTTTGTCTTCGGTTGAGAAACACAAAGGAGTTTGCCATATACTTAATCCACTGTCATCGATTTCGTCTTCATCTTCATCGTCCAGTTCGAATTGTATAGGTTCAATGGATAGTAAAGTCATAGAGATTGCCACTAACAATAATCTAATGAGAAAGCCATATATACGTAAGGATACTTTAACAAATGAGTTTAGACTTGTGAGTGAAGATGATTTCTCAGACGATTCGATTGAGGAACAATCGCTTTCGCCCATCACTTCGCACTCCTCACCGCATAAACAAGCTGGTATAGCGTGGGAGATACACTTCAAAAGTAATAAAAAGAAGACGAAAAGCTCAGCGAAGAAGAAACCGCCACGTAAACATGTAAGTTTCAATTGGAAACATACCAAAGCTCACGTTCAGCCTTTTCACCTTTTGCGTTGCCCTTTTCAGACTGTTGACTACATTTCCAAAACCGAAAATGGTGTCTATCATTTGCCGATTGTTGCTGGTGATTCATATTATGGCAATGATGCTGTGGAAAGGGTATATCGTCGTGAGCCACCAGTTGTCATAGACACCTTGGATGGGCCCGAACAACAGCAATGCTTGTATCGTCAGGGAAATATGTTGGGCAAGGGAACATTCATTATACGGCGTGCTACCAAGAAAACGCCAACAGCAATGGATATATTTCATACAGATAATGATGATCTCGATGATATACAATCGCGCGATCAAAGTGATTATGAAGAGTTCTCATCGATGGAAGGTCATGAGAACTGCCAAGCGAGTGAGGTTTTAAGCTCAAACTCGAGGCTTAGTTTAGAGTTGGTAGCACCATTGGGACCAGCTTTACCATCGCCAAGGTAGACTGTTGAAACGAGCAAGCTCTCTCAAGAACTCTAATTCAATTTTAATTGCAACTTTTTTTTAGGGACAGATTATCTTTAAATCTCGAGCCGCAGTTACCAAATGTTTTTAACAAAGAAATGTTGGCTGTGCATAACAAAGGAGAGCGATCATCTTCTGAAGGTTAGTATTGCGTGCACAAGTTTTTCAAAAGACACTGAGTCCAACTTTTTTTTACAGAGCTTTTAGCGTCCATGAAGAAGACATCGCTCAAACGAGAGACCAAACGTCGCAGCACTGATTCCATCAATACAAAGTCTTCCAGTTACGAAGAAACCGAGGAACATGAGCCCAACGACAGTATTCACTTGTTTTCGAATAAAAATAGTTTCGACGCTTGCAACTTGTATGGTTACAAGAATGATGTCGGTAACTGTATGAAGGGACAGGAGTTTTCAGGTGAGAAATTTAGCATGTAAGCTCAGTTTAGGAGTAGAAGAAATAGTGGGGGTGCACACAAAACGAGAGATGGGTGTTTAAACCAATAAACAACTGGGTCCCGAAGCTATTTCTCAACCGCTTCCGTACCACATAGAAGGCGAAGCTTCAATCAATTGGCACGAGTTTTAGACACCGAATTAGCTCTGCTGATTAGCTAAAAAACTATCACGGGAATTTACGAATTCTTGCTTCTTTATCAGTCAGTACTAGGAGTGACTTTTGTTTCTTTTAATATTTTCCATAGATTTGCGTTCCTCAACTACAACGACACCACACACCGATCTGGCTCCAACACTTGAAGAAGAAGAGGAACAATATAGTGATTTCAGCTATAGTGGAGCGCCCAGTAAACAAATTGAAAATATCGATAGCAATATAAACTCATTACTACGTGGTGATATTGCTGCGGTACGCATCGTTGAAGGCGGTGCGCATCCTAAACGTCCACTCGAATTTCGTCCCGGTGTGCATAAATCGGAGAGTGCAAAGGAGATGAAATTATCTCAAAGTGTATTTGGTCCATTACCGCCATCGCCACCATCATCGAATCCAGATTTATTTGTGAGTATAAAGCCAAGGTTTCGCTGAGTACTTTACAACACTAGTAATTCGATGGATTTAATTTTGAACAGGACTATGGTGATTTACCATTGCCACCGTCACCAAAAGATGTCATCATTCCGGACAGCAATCGCAGTCTTGTTAAAGGATTTAAAAAAACGACAGCTGTTGAAATTCATACGCCTTCCTCATTGGGCGATGAACGTCGCAGTCGAGACAATATGAACGCTTTGCGTTATTTAAGCAACGATTTACCACCCTTACCACCGCCCAATTTTGAAAATTTGCCACCAGCTGTGCCACCACATCGTGGACATTCGGCGAATACAATGAAGTCCTGGTCCATTGATTCCCATTATAAGAAACGATCGCCGAAAATGTTGGGTTATGGCAGTGGCATTACTACACCTACGGGATCGCAATATGAGGGCTCTTATTCAACAAAGCGTTATGTTTCGTATGGCACCAAGCGTAGCCTGAAACAGTCACCACGTGAAGAGCTACGTTTGCAAACTTCATGCAGTTTGCCAGAGACGCCAATTTTTGCTCGGGGGTAAGTTTGAAAGAGGATCTACATCTTATAGTTTGTTTAATTTTTGCTTCTTAATCGCCTTCGTAGAAGTTGTGACATACCACGCACCCCGTTTAGACGCCAGCCTGAAAGTGCGGTAAGTGGTTCACGTACAGCGCCCCGGTCGAGCACATCACATAGTATTAATATGGGTAATACAATGGGTGGAATACCTGGTGGTGAGTATTAAATTGAATGGCATCCAAAGGAAATTAACAATTCAACTATTCACCTTTACAGGTGGAAACACTTTTGGTGCCGGTATGTGTCGTCAACGTTCTATGAATCATGCCCTTGCCTCGAATGAGATGTTACGCTTGGCTGGTGCTCCAGCACGTGGTTGGTATCCAAAACAACGCTCCATGCGTCCAGCATCAACGGAAAACATTGATCGTCTAAGTGCGTCACGCGTATGGGATAGTTCGGCTGGCATGTCTGGTACGGGACAATCGAGAAAGCCATTGACTTTGCCACCAAATTTGACACCATCATTTTTGAATAAATCGCCCAGGGATGCGTTGCGTCGTGTTACCAGCCTTTTGATAGCGAAGAAAAGTAAGTATTTGATTTTATTGAATATTGTATATAGGAAGAATGAGGAAGTGAGCTTTGACGGCGAGAGAAATAGTTTCAGTATTGCCATGGGGGCCGTGGGGTTGCATTATTAAGTGTTACAACTAGGGATCAAGTTTGCACGGTCAAAACGAATATTCCACTTCCGATTTAGGAAGGCGATTTCTCAAAACCTTGATCTGAAAATAAAATGTTGCTTAAAGTAAATTTACATATATGTATTTCAAAATGTGATGCTTCATTCGAAGAATGATGTGATGGACAATAATAAACTTTCTCTATTGCTGACACAATCATCTTTATTTTAACATTTTAGAAAACTCGAAGGAGCGCAAAGGGAAGCCATATTCGGATACAGCACTCGACGGAAATATAACATTCGAACAAGAAACCCGTAAGCTACCTAGTTTTGACTACTTTCACGAGAGCATTAATTATAAATGTTTTCTTTTTTTCCTTAGCAATTCCCTCTCCAAAGGATAATTCCCGCAACTTTAACAATACATCACAGAAGCCTCAGAAGAAAAAAGGCCTTTTCAAAAGCTTATGGAAAAAAACAAAACACTTTTCATTAGATCAATAAGGAAAACAATAATAAATAACAACAAAAAAAAGTTACACAAGCCATAAAACAATATGAAATGTTTATACAATTAGCACACAAATCCTATCCATCCATCCAAACAAAAAAAAAAAAAAAGGAAAAAAAAAAAGTTCACAAATACCCCTACACACACCCTGACATTAACACATAATCGCATTAACAACAGAGTTGCACAACCGATTATCATCTACATATTTATTATCGTTATATACTCACAGTAAGCATAAGTTATAGCCGTTGATATGATGCTAATACATACATACTTATTAGGTACATACATAAATACTTAAAGAAAAAAAAAAGCATTTACATAATATGCAATGCCAGACAAATGTTTACATAAATACATACATATAAAAATTATTGCCAACAAGTATCAATACATAAAATATTATGAGAAAAATTAAAAAAAAAAAAAACAAATACGATACACAGAGTATAGAAATGCACAAAGCCGCAAAACTAAAGACTGAATTTAAAAAAGGAACAAAAAATTTAAATATTGATAATTCAAAATATATAGAAGACACACAAACTGAGTTCAGCTTCACATACACACCTAAACAAAAACCGAAAATAATCTCGATCTTTTTAAAAAGTTAACGACGAACAAAGCAAAAAAAAAAATCATCAGACTTGCACGAATCTAAAAGTACTAAACATATAGTAGAACTTACAGCCAAGAAATTTCAAGACTCTCATAATTACTTGTGCAAAATTAAATGTAACTAATTAGTATTTAGCGTTGATATTGAGTAAATGCCCAGAGAAAATAACGAAAAAGTAACTGCCCTAGTCAACAAATTTTCAATTTTTTTTGTTTGGTAGAAGCACGAAGCACTACATATTTTCCAATAGTATTTCAGAAAAACTCAAATATTTTTCAGAGAGTCCTGTTTTATTTACGAGAATGCATTGTATTTTAGAAACTGCAAAGGCATCTTAAAATATTGAAAAAGTATTTCAGAAAAGGCCAGATGTGCTTCAACAGATTCAACAAGTATTTCGAAAAGAAACATGCGGATTTTTCTAAAATACTTTTGATTCCTTCTATTTATACAACATTTATTTTTTCGGAGCTGTTTTTCTGTAATAAAATTTTTCTGAAATACAGTTGTAAAATCTATAGTACTTGTTTCTAAACACACACATACTTCCACTTAAAAATATTGTAGCAATAGCTACAAACATTAATTAAGAAATAAATACTTTATGCATTTAAATGCAATTTTTCGTATATTTCTTTAGATTTTTAAGTATAAAGCTATTTATATATTTGAAATAAATGTATCAACCCAATTCGTTTAAGCAATATTTGGTTCTTACATGTTGTGTGTATGTAGCCGTTGAAAAGTATTATTATGCAATTATTTCAAGTATTTATATACTATACGTATGTATATGCAATACATATGTTTATTAGTCATTTTTATAAAACTACGGATGTTAGAGTTTATACAAAAAAAAGGAGTTAGTAGGAAAGCACCAAATTGTATTAACACTTAAATGAACTTATTTTTATTAAAGTTAGATTTTCTTCTATGACTACAAAAAGTTAAACCTCCATGTGAGAATTGTTTGCTGCAATCAACGAAAGGAAATGATACACAAATATTTGCAATGTTTTGTGAAAAGTTATAAAAATACATTAACACATTCAAACTCATTTGGAAAATAATATAATTTAATTTTAATTCGAGTATCATGCTTATAGCGTTAGAAAGTAGACCTGCTTTAATTAGTTCAGCAGCTGCTTACCATTGAGATAACGAGTTTGTCAGAGTCCAGTTCAATATTCCACTTTTGTATTATTCAGTGCATTATTTATCTGTAATAAGTAATATTCAGCAAGTTTAATCAATTTAAATACCACTATGACTTACTTTTCAAAGATTGATTCCACTTGAAATAATACGAACCACGCTAGTACATTATATATTAATTGATTTATTTGCAACTGCGCATTTTATAAATGTTATTTCACTTCAGAGTATTATTTTCCAAATGAGTGGTTTCGTTAAAGGATCAGTAGAATGTGCCACAATATTGTACGATTGCACCTGTAATAATATAACAACTATAAGTAAGCTTCAAGGATTTCATCTATATTCCTGAATGTACACTGCGTTTAAGCCACTGACACATCAGCATCCATACGCCACAAACACAGTGAGAAAAAAAGCATACTTAAGTATCTTATATACACATACATACATACTCTATGCACGGTGTCAATGTGCTCAACTTTTTTGGTACACGAAATCCATGGTCCTATCCCTCTTTTTCGTGGGGATAATTGCAACGTATGAAAATAAATTCGAAGAAAAAAATTGAATATTTAATAAGAATAAAGTTTTAATTACTTATACATATTGATTCCTCTAGATTGCATTTTTATTAGTAGTTTTTGTTTGTTGTTATTGATTTTGTTTACTGATGTCCTAAGAATACGTTATTTTCACTTGTGCCAAGTTTGTATACAAAATATGGCTATGAGTAAAGGATAAAAAAAAAGAAAGAAGTTAAGCGACTTAGTGCTCAAAACTATCCGGTTGAAACATTTAGATAAATTACTATAATACGAAATACATCTTCGATACATATTAAAACAAACAAAATAAATTGAATTTAAAAATTTTGTACATAAACAATAATTTAATATTCGGCATACAAACTTTGAAGCAGCAATTTCAAAATGTGTTTGATGGTATTTAAATAGTGCCTGTGCGATGACACAACAGCTGCATAATTATTTTATAAACAACGTCCATTTTTCCAAAGTTATGCTACATAACTATATTCATCACCAGAGTTTGGAGTTCGTTCAATGTATTGTTTATCAATTAACGATTCGATACATTTTTTAATCATTGAAATACTCGGTGTGAAGCTTACTTTCGATTGTGATAAAATCTGAAAGAGAGTAGAAAGAGGAGTGAAATGTGGCTTTTAGAGCAGTTTAGGATAATAGTCAGTTTTCAAGAATGAGCCAACTCAAACGGTAAAGCGAGAAAACTAAAGCTACCTTCGAAAGCAATTCTCTAAAATGAGCTAAAAAAAACTTGCAAGTTTAGCTAATTTTATTCTCTCAATTTTATTCTTACACTTGCGTTCGTTAAATTTTCCCTACTTTGCAAAACTAGTGTTTATTCAAAGCATAAATAAATTTAATAATACGTGTGAATAAAAGCAATTCGCTACACTAAGAAATTAGTGTTACCTCCTCGATAACAAGTTTGAGCAAAATTAAGCAAACTTCTGTTTAACGCCTTTCTAATACATCAGTTTATGCCCGTTTATTATAGTTCGTCTAAACTAGGGTTATATTCGTTTCGGACTTCAAGAACCCCAGAGAATGTCCTCTAATTTTTTGCAACACAACAACGGAACAGTGGAAGTCCAACTGAAGGGTGTAAACAAGCGTAAGTATGGAGTCGTAAAGTGTGTGTTACAACTGCATCTGCTTGAGGTCGAAAAGGCAGTAGGCACAACTTAGAGATTATAAAGGGTGCTACAAATGTAATAAAGAAATCACGGGGTCTGTGGATGGCAGGGTTAAATTAAAGTCATAAGTTGGCCTTTATTGTTTTAACAACTAAATCCCATTGCATAGTATTCCACCTCGAATTATGCGAAAATAAATATCATTTATTTACTCAGGCACAAGCACCGCCTGGTGACGAAAACTAAGATTCCTGCAAATTCCATTAGAACATGCTGTTGACAATGATAGGTTAAAAGAATGACGACTAGGCTGGTCAAAGCATTGTTACAACAACAATATTAATTTCATATGGCTAATAACTTACCTCTTGTATAAGTGCATTATGTTTTAAAACTTTACGAGATTTCATTATGCGCACAATTGCCGCTTGCAGATATAGCTTTCTGTCTTCATCCACTGCACTGAAGGTATGTTCAATTTGCTGCAATTACAAAGCGGTTTTTAAATACATAAATAAACAAATGTTCAAACGTCTATGGCTTACCTCCTGAGGGGTTTCCTTTTGCATAGCCGATGTGATTTTGAATTTTGTGCGCTTATTACAATACTCGAAATTTAATTCAATTTTCGTATTACCCTCCAACGTTTCTGAGCTAGATGTTAGTAATTTCGATTCAAGAAGGGATTGTAAATGCTTTTGAAATGTTTCACTATTCAATTGCAGTGTGCTTTGTATATCCTTGCAGCTAAGTGAATCACATGATTCGAATAACAAAAGCATGGCCATTTGATAGGTTTGCATTGTAACGATGTAGGTTTTCTTAAGATAGCCCAATTTTAATTCTCCATGACACATATGATGCAGCCATGTTAATTTCCGGCCATTGAACGAATTGTGATAAAATGCTTCAAACTGTAAATGAAAAATAAGGAAATATGTACTTACACAAATTATATTTATGTTGTTGCTGTTTAATCAGCAAGATAATTAAACGTTGTAAGGAGCTGTTGCCGTAGTGGCAGATATTTGGAGCACACTAGGCCGACTGTTCTTCAGCAAAGGGTTACAAAATTAAAAAGAAGTTATAACGAAGTACTCCCCAAAGATTTATGGGAGTGTTAAGAATTCAGACAGTTCTTTGCAGAATATGTACCAAAACTATGAGAAAAGGACAGGCAGCTCTGCAATACTGAAGTTTCGAAGGACTTTACGTTTGTAAAAAAGTTGTTTTGAACATTGGCCATCTACCAAGATGGGAATATTTCCTGATGTGATATATAAAAAATGTACAGGAATGTGAAAGAATATAATAAACATACCATTCTAATTGATTTTTCAAATTCCTGAGGCACCGCAAAAGGAATCACAACTTGAGTTGGTCCCAATGGCCACGCACCAGCTTGAAGCACTTTGATTGATAAATTAATGCCTAAACGTTTGAAGAATATATGTTAAAAGTGGGTTCTAAGATAATTTAGTACAAAAGCACCTACCTAAGTCAATATTTTCCCGTTTCAAATGATTATTAAATTTATTATTCAAGTCTACCGAAAGCGAAATATCCGTAAACATACGATGTAATTTGTTGGTAAATTCATACCCGCAAGCTTGCTGTTGTAAAGAGAGGAATATTAAAAAGTTTGTGAAACAAAAATTCAAAAAAATCCAAAAAAAAACCCACCTTCAATCTATTGATCATAGCTTCCTCAGCATCCATGCTTTGAGATTGCTCATGAATTAGTCTGTGTAAAGTTCCATTTGTTTTTAGTTATATTATTTCGTTTTCCATTTAAATCCATACGATCTAACTCACCTTTTTGCTAACAGTCTACTATAGAATTTTTGATAGACATCTTTATCCTCGATGTATTTGAATATCGTTATGTTATTGGTGAGTTTTTGGTCAATTTCCGCCTCGGTAGTCTTAGACTTTTTCAGCAATGTATCACAGTACTTCGCAACATATTCAGCACTTCTACAAGGTTGTCGATCACTTGGACGCCGATTAATAACACTCGCACATGCCTTGTCCAAAGCGCTTAAAAACAATGAATCATTCTCGAATACATCAGCAATCAGTTCTTGATATTTATGATGTACTTTTAGCATATTCTCCACAAATTGTATATGGATATTTTCACCCGAAAGTGTAGAAATTGTTTCAAGTCCTTCATTTTTAATATGATCCAAAAATGTTTGTATTAATTGCCCTTTTAAATTATCTGGTATTGGTTTTAATATTATGTACATATTGCGTAAATCTATGCGTTTCTCCTCTGAAACCATATCTTTGCATTCAGAGTAGATAAAATCAAGCCGTTGATTTACAAACCGATCCTCACATTGTTTACGTAGCTTTGCCATTGAGCTGAAAAAAGAAAATTGGTAACAAGTTAAAAAAAAAAAAACAGTTTAGATTACACATTAGATAAGCTCCGTTCATTCACAAAAATAACATTTTACCTAGAATGCAAAAATTTCTGTGCACGCTTACTTTCATCCTCCAGTATCTTGATAACCTCTTCCATATACTGACTTACTGTGCACATTTGTAATAACTTTGATGCCTCATTTTCATAGTACTCCCCACTGGCTATTAGCAATGGACTCTCAAACAATTCCTGGTACAATTTCAAAGAACCGTTCTTTTTATAATCTTGTACTTGCACAAAACTATGAATAACACCGTTTATGATCTTAACACGATTGGCGTCAATTTCTGGGCTACCGCAACGATCAGCACGAATACCTTCTAAAATGTGCTTCACCAATTCGCCACTAAGTGATTTTATCATATAGATACGCCAAATATCGAGACCCAATTCGCCTATTTCCATTTGCTCTAACGTTTCTGTCGATAAATTACCATAAACTACTTCAGCATCAGATATTTTCTGCTTCTTAATATGTTGTTGGTTTAAGTAACTGAAAAGAAAATTGAAAAAATGCCGGTAAGATGTTTTTATTAGGGTTATATTTAATATTAAGGTTAAATTTCTTATTTTATCACATCGATCAATTTTATGTTGCAGCTACTTATTTACTAAGTTCCTAGTACTAACCCGACTGCAGCGGATGCCATTTTTTTTTACCTCCCCACTTACGACGAGAATGCATGCTACTAAGACCCTAAAGAAGTGGTGTTTATCCACATGAGTTGTTTCGGGTTTGCACTGAAAAACTGTTAGATCCGCCACGTACGCGGTAGCTATGCCTGTGCTTGGCCATCCTAACAATGCCTATGCTTGGCCATCCTAACAATTGCCTAAGCAATTGTCTAAAAAATGGCTAGGGGGACTGACCTTTTCCGCCCAGCAAGTGATATAATAAGAAACTTTACCGCAAATTATTAGAAATATGTCAACATGCTCTACTCACGAATACAGATTATCTAAGTACTTGACCCCTTGACTATATTCAGACCAAGCGTCATAATATCGTTGCAGTAAGTCAGGTTCACCATCTTTGTTGTCTGACGTGCCACTCCTACAAGCGTTAGATGCCACTTTGGTTGCCAACATATTTTGCACATGATTCTCTAAAAACTGTTTTGTTTCATAATACAATTTATCCGCATATGGCTCGGGATGGGCCACGCATAAAGTGTAGACATCACTAAGGATAAATAAAATATGAATGTCAAATATGATTCGAAATTACGAATGTTCACACTCACCTAAAACGTGTACTCCAATCGGTGCGATTAACATTTCCCAATGTTATGACTGCTTCAGCAGTACTTCGTAAATTTGGCCAAATTTCATTGAAATCTACACTTTTCGGGGTCAAGGACATCCTGGCTGCTGTGTTGTTTTAATGCAACTGCAACATAGAATGGAAACAAATGAGTAGGAACAACCAATGAGTATGCCAAAATACGCGTATAGATCAAGGCTGTGGCTGTGACTGTTGTACGTGAATTAGCGTATTGGATGGTGGTACGACGAAGGCGTTAGACACAAAAAACTGTGAAAACAGTGTTCTTAATGCCAATTATACAACTTCGTTTTGTTATAAACACTTCTAGCATATTTCAAAACACGATTTATTGCATATTTCAAGTGCAGTTACTTGTGTTTTATTAATTTTTAATCAATCAAAAACTATTACCTTCACAACTTTGCTCCGTAATGAAACGTCCAATTTTCTCTTGTTCTTCTTCTTTAGATAGCTACATTCACGGTGGACGGTTGTCAACGAATTTTTAAGATATAGCCAGAGAACGTATACTCAATTATTTAATAATAATTTACAAGTTCTCTGATATAGCTATGGAAGTATTTGTTTATCTATGGTATTTGTAACCTAGAATTTCGGGGAAATACTTTCTATACAACGTCAATCGCTAAGCCACGTCAAACTATTTTTCGTAAGGTGTTTTGACCTTGAGATCGAGACTCGCGACGTGTTTTCCGATTATTTTGGACATTTTTTAGCAGTTGTCTCCCAAAGAAAAGAGTTACCAAAAATTTGGTAATTCTTTACGACCGTACGTAACTGCTAATACACCTACAAAAATATCGAGAGAGGTACCAAAAGACGCGTTTTGACCTCTGTAATAAGAATCCGAAACCGGAAAAGAAATACATATTTTAGTTCAGTGAAAAGTTATTAACAAAAAACCAAAAAATGACCAGGTCAAATCCTGATATAGGGGTCCGATCCATGTTTTTTATGTGCAGAACACTTTTCCGCATTGGCGGCCTTCGGCCGCCCTTCAAAAAATAACCCTGGGCTACGCCATTCCAACTCCAGGTGGTTGCCATAGCCGTAGCTACCGCCACGGTGATGTCCTTCCGCGTGCCACTTTTTTCTCACAGGGTAATGTGATTACAACAACCACATGAAAATGACAGAAAATTCTGAACTTTGATTGCAAATATCTCGCAAACTACTGAAAATATTGGTTTTCCGGATTCGGATTCTTGTTACAGATATCAAAACGCGTCTTTTGATACCTCTCTCGATATATTTGGAGGTGTATTAGCAGTTACGTACGGTCGTAAAGAATTACCTTAAGTCGCGTTAGGTTGTACACCTAATGATTGTTTGTAGAGAAAGAATTATAGAAGCCGAACAGGCCGGTACCCCATAATAGAAACGTTGAAATTTAAATTGTTTTGCAGCAAGAGGGAGCGCTCAAGCCCTGTCAGTCTCCAAAATCCAAAATGTCAAAAATTAGTTAAAGTGATGCCAAGTCACCCTCTTTGGTGTTATTCGCTCATCTCATCACTAGCTGCTTCTTCTTCTATCTCAGCTGACAATTGTTGTTAAATTTTGCTTTTGTATTTTTACAATGCGAATTATTTTGATAAATTACATATTTTTACGACAAATTAACATTTTTTAAGCCACCTTGAGTGATGTCGCTTCAGACCTGCCATTATGAAGGGTGCTACAATCAGCGTGAACCATATAGCTCAAGTACTTTCTTCAAATTACCGCCTGATGAACCGCGACGTTCCCACTGGATACTCAATAGTGGAAATAAAAAATTGAAAAACCTTACCAAAACACAAGTACGACATTTTTGCGAAAAGCATTTTCGACAAAAAGATATAAAAGCACTTGGTTATAGAAAACAATTGCATAGACATGCAGTGCCCATACCCCATCCTAGTGTACGAACAAATGTGCCGCAAGATCTTGATGAAAACACCACCATTGAGCAAACTCTAGCACCAGACAATCAAGATTTTACAGATTTTCAGGGAACCACAGTAGATGATTATCAACATAAATTCCAAGAATGCGGCCAAAATCAGCAAAAGGATGATGAAAAAGATACCTTTTCTAGCATGTATCACCAACAAAGTGTATTCAGGTAAAATGCTCAAAAAGCAATAATAAGACACGTAATTTTTAATGTCAATTTCTTATTGCATACGCTTAGTGAAGACAGCTGTGAATATAATGATGTAGTAGCAGAGCTGAATTTAACATCAAATGAGGATTGCTTCCCATTTGGCGTGGTGGGTGTTGATAAGGAGGGCGTGCTAAACGTAATTATGAAGAGCCAAAAGGAACTCGAAATCAATGATAACGTATGCGAACTAGATGTGGAATTATTTTCAAATAATCCTGACATTTCAGCAGAAAATGTTACAAATGATATTATAGACACTGCTTTGGATTATGAAGGTGTTGAAACAATAACAAATACAGAAAATGCAGTTGGCATTACTTCTCCAAATTCATATAGCATTGCAGAAAATATCGAAAATTATGTCGAAGACTTACTACCTACATATGGGAATGACTTGAATTCAAGTTCAGTCGAAAACTATCAACCCGACAGTACTCCTTTACCAGATCAACAAGAACTACCAACTACATCAAGCGTTGCTTCAACAACCTGTTCCAATGACAACAATGACAATCTTGCGACAGCAGTATCTATGATTTGTAGTGCGGCCAATGATTTGGATAATTCTATTAAAGCTGATAATTCGTATGAATCAGATAAACATTATGCGCTGTCACTTGTATATTTATTTCAACGTTTAAATGCGAAAAAGAAAACTAAAGCCAAAATTGATATACTTACGTATTTGCTAGAACTAGAAAATGACGATGGTGATGATGTAGTGCTGAGATCCTAGAAGTGGTGTAAGAATAAAATGTACCTACCAATAATAAATTGGAGATTTATTTATTACTTAAGTGCATGTCATGCTTATAAGGTAAGCTTTTATTTATTTCAAATCTTGCTTATAGTAAAAAAAATATTTTTGGATCTACATACTACTACATAGGTATCTACTGAATAAATTAAAAAAGTTTGAATTTTCTAGATTTCCAATAAGTTTAGGGTAAATAAAAGAAATGGATAGAAAGAAACTGAAATAAAAAATATATATTTTTTTTAAATGTCTGTCCATACCTTTACGCTGACCGTATAATTATGGCACGCACCCTCCACAAGTTCCTGGACTTTTCCCAAAACATATAAAACGTTGGGTTTTTTTGAGACTAAATTTTATTTACAACGATTTTTTAATAAGTTGCTACACTTACATATGTACATACATATTTATGCTAAATAAATACTAGTATTAAACTAATTGTGTATGGATGTGTAACAGATGATTCCTACAATTAGCATTACATCGACTATAAAAAATACAACATGATATATGTATACAATATCACTAACTAATAACAATATTTTATAATAAAAAATTCTATGGGGCATTCCATGGCAAATTGCTAATGATTTGATTCGAAAGCTTGACAACTTGATATGAAATACTAAAAAATCGCAAAACAAAAAAAATATCGAAACTTTGAATTTTGTTTTTATTTTGAATAGCCAAATTCTTCTTTTATTATGCTCAGATCATTGTTGCAGGAAAAGTTTTGTACCAAAATTCATCAAAATCGGAAGGCATAGTTGCCTATATTTAAAATAGTTTGAGTATGCATATACATATGTTTGTACAATTAAGAATAAGAAAAGTTTAAATCATACGAATTTACCTAAGCAATTGAAAAATAATAGAAGTTCTTTGTCAACAAATTTTACTCCTCCCACTTCACTATTGTGCGCCGATTAACTATTTTAAAGTAGAGTGCTATTCAGGCACAAGCTGACGAAGAGGAACGCGTAGCTCAAAATCGACTGCCTGATTGACTTATAAATTGCCAGTAGCGTGTCTTTACCTTTTCCCTAGTACTCTCTCCTCTCGTGGCTAAGAATACAACTTTAATGCCACAACGACCAGTTTGATTGAGCGGCCTGAAGTATGGCCATTTGTAGAAGCAGGGTTCAGCATAAAAAGATCCATTAAACTACCTGGCTTAAGCTGGGGCAGTTGAGTACCAATGTGTCTTATGTACCACAGCCTAAAGATAGCATTTGAATCCAGTAAGTAAATATGGAAGTGGTCACAAAAAGTGTCAAAGGAAATCCAAAAGCAATGTTGTTCTTTAAGGGAGGAAATTTTCTGGTGTTCTGTTTCTATCTTATTTATGAACATAATACAATAAAATATTCATTTTTAAACACATTTTTTTATATGTTTGATTATTTAGTATATTTTAAACTATTTATTTTATACTTATATATTTTTTTTTACTTACTTATATAATTTTTTTAACTTATATATTTTATTTCCTTACATTCTAATATACATTTACAACTGTGTTAGTTAAGTTTATGTAGCATTTACTATACATTTATGATTTTTTGTATTACATATTTATGGTTTTCATTATTACATATTCACTATTTAAGCTTGAAATTGCAGTTTTTGTTTTTAAAATTCGTTGAGAAAGTAACCATCGATAGCTGTTTTTGTTTTTAAAGAGCTGTATTTATTGCTATTAAAAGAGTAAGATATTGTTTTTATTTTTTTTTATTGAGGTAATTAATTTAAACGCAAAATGGCTTTTCGACCTCATAAAGGTTTGAGGTTATGTGGCATCTTAGCGTTTAAATCAATACCGTCACAATCTTAATTTCTTGTATTCTAGGGAATTTCTTTCTGTAATTTTTTTTTTTTTGCCATTTTTTGTATGATTAATTGTCTTAAGTACTATGTATTTGAAGCGAAAAGTGAGTATTAGGGCAATCAAAAATATGTTTAAGCATGATTTTGAGCGTTTATGTAAGCGATTATATGTAAACAAATTACAAAATAATATTAAACTTTACCAAATCAATAGAATTTGTTACTTGATTTGTTCTAGAGTTTAATTTGGATTGCCCTAGTTATCGTAAGCGCAATTCTTACAAACATGCAAATGTACAAAAACTATAAGTAGTTTTCTTTGTTTTTAACGAAATGTACAGACATCGGCCAATTGCAGTTTTATTCTAAGCAAAATTGTTTTATTTGGGCAAATGCTATGTTTACAATACATTTGCTTTCTTGAATGAATTGGTATACTGCTCTATTATTATTATTTATTTTTCTCTTAATTATTTCTTTTGTTTTGTTTTTATTTTATATATTTACTAACTTTTCTTTATTGGATAACTATTTTTGCTTTTTCTATATAAGCGCTTTTTCTAAAAAAAATTGAACCTACACATTCCTTACATAGAATTCTATGTTTTACAAATATTTGTAATGATTGTATTTTTATGATTTAAATTTTTTATTTTTTTTTTTTTTGATACTTTCATTCAACACTGAAAAGCTAATCAATTTGTTCACACTATTAAAGTATATTTACATAATCGTTACATAATTAAAAAAAAACACAAAAAGTTCAAAACGACAAAGCGGTCAAAGGTTGCATTTTAAAAAGGTTGCAGTTTAAAAAGCTCCAAGCTAAGCAAAAAAAATTATAGCGATCCACCCTAATATACACTCATGGGTGGTCAATTATGGTGGGATGCTTTTGACTGAAGTTTGAACTGAGTTTTATTTTTTAAGCAAAAAATATTTTTTTTTGGTATAAACATTATTTATGTTAGACATTAGGGTGGACCCATTATGTGTTTAGAACAAAACAAATATATTGGCATTATAACTTCTAGGCATTCAAAAAACTATCAAACACAATTAGAAACATATTGGGAAGCTATTGGACAGCAACTGATCTTTTCTCTGTAAATTTTATATTAATAGAGTTCACTAATACTAACGGTAAGTATCGTTCGTGCCGACGATCGATAATTTTGGTATTACCAGAAATAGGTGTCACCCTAGTTTTCTGTACATATACATACATGCATATCTATTACATTTATTTATTCATTAACTAATTTATCAAATTTACAGGGATTTCAAGGTACTCAGATTAATTTTGTTGAAGACTATTAATGCATTTGTATGTTCCTATAATTTTTTTTTATTTGCTTGATTTCATATAATTTTTATTTTCGAAGCACTTTTTTGGTTTTTTTATTTTCTATTTTTTGTTTTCTAATTAAAATTTTTTTTATTTGCGAAAATATTTTTTTTAAATCAACAGCTACCAATTTAAAATGTAAAAATTAAACTTTTTAAAAATACTGGAATAAATTATTCGTAACTTTAAAATGTTTAACGGTGGTTATTTTTCTAATTAAAAGCTTTGTTTTCAATTTAATCTAATGTTTTGTTAAAAGGCATACAAAATCTTAACAAACAAATATCACAGATGGGCTATTTACATTATCAGTAAATATGTATTAAATAATAAAAAAAAAATTAAATAAAAATGTGTATGCTGAATTAAATGAAATTTTGAAAACGAAGTTTAAATCAAAAACGAAATGTTAGTGTTAATGAAAATGTAATTTTACGATCAATAAACCTTAAGTAGTTAGTGAAATGTTTATTGCATTCAAATTTTAATGCAGCCCACCCACGTCTGACAAATACATACATATGCAGTCTGAATTCTTAAATTATGTACAGCATATTTAAACTTACATATATGTTAAATCATACACTTTTTTCAAAACTTTTTTTTGCAAATTCATTTTTTTGAAATAATTTTTTTTTGTAAATAATTTTTGTAATATATTTTTTTTTCAAAAAAATTTTCTTTAAAACTTTTGAAAAAATTATTTTTTTAAAATAACTTTATTTTAATAAATTTTTTTCAAAATAATTTTTATTTGAAAATATTTTTTTTTGAAAAAAACTTTTTTCAAACTATTTTTTCAAATTAATTTTTATTTGAAAATAAATTTTTTTGAAAATAACTTTATTTAATAAATTTTTTGAAATTAATTATTTTTTGAAAATAACTTTTTTTTAATAATTTTTTTTTGTAAATATATACATAACTTTTTTCTAATACATAAATTGTTTTTAAAATAATTTTTTTTTTAATAAAATTTTTTTTGAAAAAAGAACTTTTTAAAATCGAAACTAAGAGGTGAATCTCAATCAAGTTTAGTATGAAATCAAAAAATAAAAAATTGATGAGTACTTGGGCGTCTACGATACAATTTTGATTTCGCACATTCGCGGCTCACGATTGAAGTCTAAAATATTAAAATTCTGTAATCTGTAAAAAATTCAACAGTCAAGAAAGTAGTGTCGTACTAAATTTCAAAAAATGTAATAAGCTAACATTTTTTTGAGATAATTAACAAACAAAAAAAGAAAAAAATTGTTTCCACGGCGTTTCGAGTTTTTGTTTTTTTAAATTTTAAAAGATTTTTATAATTTTTTAAAATACTGTTATTATATGTTTGTGTTATGTTTGGTAATACTTTATATTAGGTTTATGTTTTATTTATAGAATATTGCTTCTGTACATGTTTTTGTTGTTTTGTTGTACTTATTTGGGGGACGCAAGCAATAAAATGACCTTGATTCCTGCACAAATTTAAATTCGCCTTTTACGTGGAAGTGGTTTTCAATCAATGGTTGTCGTTTACTCCTCTTGAAATCGAACTATATTCGGCCTACTCTGCCAATGCCGAACACATTGCTTCGTTTTAATTGAAACTAAAGAAAATTTGGACCCCCTACCACTTTTGCCATTAGTTACAGGTTTGTATATATGTACTTATATAACTGTAAAAAGCCGATTGTGTATGTATGAAGGCCGAACGTAGTTCGTATCGCATACCATTGCACTAAATATGCATACATATGTACATTGTCGTAAGGGTATTCCTCTATTTTGCCAAGCGGCTGGGCAAACTAGCAGCAAATACATATTAAATTTGATGTAAAAGTGTCTGAAAGTATCGATAGCCCAAACTCACTGTCCCTCACCATCGATAACAAAGACATACACATACATCATACATGTAACAACACTAACTGCGCTCATCATTTCAATAATGGACCTCTGATTAAATATTTTTTTCAAACTTAAATATGTATTTAAAAAAAAAAAAACGAATTAATCGAGAAGTGGTACCAGAGTTAAAATACGGAATACAACTCAAAATCTTGGGAGCACACCTCAATACTTCAATTCAACATATTATCTATTGTCATTCTATCTTAAAAACACCCCTATATCCATGTTCGACCACGAATATGTCATTTTGAAATTTAAGTTAAAGCAATCGGCCCGGAAGATTATTCGTTTTGCTCTTACGAAAAGTTTGTGTTTTAATTTCGCTTTACCGCTATTCTGCCAGGCACTTCTTAGGCATAGCGAATACCCTTAAACACTTTACACATATTTACGCATAACTTGGTTTTTAGGCTGATCCTCTCTTTTTGGAGTATTTCTTACTTATTCTTCTAATTTTTTTTTTAGTCTAAAATCTAATTTATCAATGCTTCACTTTCGCTATCGGCCATTGCATTGTTAGTCTTATGTGATGTTACATCTAAGAGTGGTGTTTTTATATCAGGTTCCATGTTGTTGGTATCCTTGTTGTCATGGACAACACCTTCTTTTCCAGGGTAATGATCATTTGTTGATTGTTGCATATGATTCTCTATTATCGGTTTGATTAGTTCATCACTTGATTGACGTACTGTGGTGGGATAAGCGATACTACCTCTCTCGGCTTTGCCCTGAAAACAAAAAAATTATGAACAAACGTTTACTAAGAGTTCCATTGTTCTTGCATATCGTAAAAACTTACCATTAGGTAGTAGGTCATAAGTTGACCTTTGCCTTTAACACTAACAAGTCCACGTTGTTGGAAAGTATAGCTAAATTCTTGTAGAATGTTGCAAGTTTCTTCTGTGACCTGTAGAAGTAAAAATTATTTTCGATTTAATAATATCTGTCATGGATTTAGGGCGAACAGTCTCAGATATTTGGCACAGTCTTACTTCAAACTCATTCAACATAACCTCAATCTTACCTGTATAGCACCAGCTTTACCCGTACTCTCCATACGCGATGCCACATTCACTGTATTACCCCAAATATCATAGTGCGGTTTACGTGCACCAATTACGCCAGCCGTTATTGGACCATGATTAATGCCCATTTTTAATACAAAATGATTGAATGATTGTTCATTTATGCCATGCAAAGCTTTCTTCAACTCCAAAGCAAATTCCACCAAAATTGCCAAATGAGCCCAACGTTTTGTAATCGGATCATCCGGTTGACTTATACGATTCGAATTAATGCCACTTGCTGCCATATAAGTGGAACCAATTGTCTTGATTTTGATAATATCTTGAAATTGTGGAAGCTCCAGTAACTGAAATGTGGGGTTATTTAATGAAGAATAATTTTAAGTTTACAAAAAAAGCAAATTTTATATAAAATACGCACTGCATCAAAATCGGATATCACTTCGTTAAGGAAGCGCAAACATTCCAGTCCTTGATTGTTAACAGTTTCTTCGGAATAAAAGTCTGCAGGTGGAAAAAGAACAAAAAAGCATCCGAATTAACCTCAATGTCACTTGGATATATTTTATAATGTTTCTCATTCTAACCTGAAAAATTGGGCATGCTTGCAAACAGCACGCCAACTTCGGCATAACTTTGCGAGTATAGATCATCGTGCGATCGTTTTGTGTTTTTCATGAAATGCTCGGCCACATGAACGGGTAAAATATTATAGACGAGCGCTTCATTGCGTTGTCGCATATCGGTGGCCATTTCGCGTTGCTCAGCAACTTCGGTTTTCCATTTGAATATAACACGATCCTCACGATCCATCTGCGGAAGGAGAATAGATTATTTTACGTTGGAGGAAAATCTAGTCAACAGTTATTATATGTACATAGAAATGCGATTTGAATTGATATATGTATATCTCACTTACATGTCGCACCAATAAGGATAATGCTATGGTCACGAAGAAGAGTACCCAAGAAAATGTGTAGGAATTGGGAAATACACTGAAAAGTGACAAAGTAAAGAGTTCAGAAGTATTATACAACTCGCCAAATATTCATTAACTTACAGATTGTGGGATAGATCATCTTCGAATACATATAAATCACTTAAAAGGTATATGTTACCGTAACAATGAATAACTGTAATAAGCAATGAAAAGTAACGTTATACAAGATAAATATTTAATAAGTCAGTAGCAGGCACGACAGAATGCATTACGACAGTAGAGCACACTACTTGTTGGGCTTAGTGGTTCGTGTTGACATTAAACCACGGAACATGAACGCGTAATCACAAATAATACACTCAGCTGTCAATGAAGTGTCAAAATGCATTCTGTTAAGGCCCTAATTAGCTAAATACCTTACCTGTTATCACGACCATCAAAACAATTTTCGTAACATGTGTCAATTGTGCAATGACAGTGATGGCAACTAATATTAGCACAGCAAAATTACTCATATACGAAGGATACATAGCTATTTCGCCTGCTATCGGGGTAGACGATTGCATAGATGCCGACATTGGTTCGGATGGAACTATGCCCTCAGTGATTGCATCGACTTCACTTTCTAAAACAACATGATCGGTTTTTAAGAATGTCACAAAGAAATACTGAAAGCAGAAAATAATTGTGATTAAATGCAATGGAATGGAAACGGAATTCAAGCACCAAACTCACCATATCCACAAAATTGCTAAAACCCAATGTGAGCGCAATTATGATCGCAGCTAATTCTCGTACAAATGTTATATCATTGAAACGTTTGCTGAGACTTACAAAGAAAGCAGGCAAACAATTGGGAAAGCTTTCGCCAATTGAAATGAAGACAAGCATAGAAATTGGGACCAAAGGCATTGCAATATTTATAAAATGTAACGGTGATCTAAAGTGAATTAAAATGTGATTCGTGTTTCTTTTTAAAATTCCATTACTCACCTCGGAAGCACAATGTATGAATAGACTAAATCGATCGTTTGCACCAGTAAAGCAGCGGTTAGTGGAAACGAAGAATATGGTTCACGATAAGCCGCATAAGCTTCTTCTAAGGTCTTGTTCTTGAATTTCAGGAAGATTGTTGTAAACTTAGCGAGATCTCTGCAAAAGCACGGAGGAAAGTTGAGTAATTGTAGCTATCTTAAACAACTTTAAACTTACTCATGACCAACGCGTGCGAATAATTCTTCTTGCAAACGTATTTTAAAGTTTGTTTGTTTTGTAAGCTCTTGTGCTTTATTCGCTTCATTAGCTTTCTCGCCAGCTTTATCATCCTCAGTCAATAATTCTTCATCCAGCGCATCATCATCAATACTACCAACAATTTTCTCACCACCATCACCACATTCGTTGATCTTTTTAGCGCATGGGGAAGCGAACTAGTAGAAAGAAGGAAATTATAATATCGTTCGAACTCAATCGATAACAGTCTATGACTTATAAAGTTGTCTCAATATAACCTAACTTTTTTTACAGAAGTTGTACGAAGATTTTTTTTTTTTTTTTTGATTTTCGATTATTTTTCTTCGAAACTCAAACAAACCACTTACCGGTTTCAAAACTTTTGTAATAAAATATGTTTTTAGTCCAGCAATGCGTAAAGCTTCCTCTCTACGTTCGCCATGCGCTGGTTCAACTTCAAATTCACCGGTTAAAAATGCCAAAGTTTTATCGGATATATGAACACGCCTATAAGTACATAAATAAATGAAATATTATTATTAAATTGTAAAAATAAACATTTTTAGGAAACTCATACTAAACACGACTAAATCCACTCACCCGGCTTTTCCACTTGATTCCATTTTATTAGCCAACTCAACATCTTTGGAATAAACATCGAACTGCCATTGACGTTGACCTAGTATGCCAGCCAGTATAGCGCCGGTATGTATGCCCACTCTCATATCAACAGGCGAATTGGCCTTCTGTTGTACATATCTACAAACAAATACAACAACAACAAGGAAACAAACAAAATGATACCGAGTAAAAGTCACGCGAAGAATAATAATAAGAATGAGTAAAAATGGTAAAAGGGGCGAATGTCCACAAAATGTTTTATATACACACAGACAGACATAGCTATGTATCGCCCACACTCATACAAATACATATCATCAAACCCAGTTATACCCAGCTAACCAAAATGATGTGCTAAGGCTTTATTGAGTGCTATGAATTTTCATTTTCACTTTGGTTTGTTGCTTTCCCGTCATTCACTTTCAAGTAACAGGGTTCCATTGTGAAAAAAAAATTAAGTTGATTGGTGGCGTGGAGAAATTTTTTATGTTTTGCAAGGTCACCCTGTGCCAACCAGTTTATTCGCAAACCATAGCGTAGCTTTGGCAATACGCGAAAAAAGCCAAACTCAAGTTTCGATTAACGTTGTGACCTTGCACAATCATAGACACAAACCGTGATTTTAAAATGTTAAAATGGCATTTTTGCCAGTTTGAAATTAAAACTCCATTTTAGACATTCAAAGTATTTTAAGTTGTCTATGAAAGACATGAAATGATTTTAATTTGACTATGATTATGGCCCCTGATTTCTACGATTATTAAATCAAAAATTGAAAGTAAAATGACTTTAGAATATAGTTATTTGACATTTTTCGAATCGTAAAGAGTCATGCCATTTTTTTAACTTTTTTAATAGCAATCGATTATTAAAAGAAACATTTTAAAAATAATCGATTTGTATGCATTTGAACTTCATTTGCTTAACTGGGATATCATCTTACACACACACATACACATGAAAATGAGAAACACAATGAAAAACAAAAAAAAACAAATTTTTATTTAAGGAAGCGTTGGCGTATACTTACTTAATAGCTTTCACCATTGATAGACCCATATGAACACATAGTACAGCATGGTCAGGCCGTTCGTCAGGTGCACCACTAATGCAATAATAACAATCACCAAGGATTTTAATTCTTAACTGATGGTATTTCTGTATAATTAAAGGTGAGAAAAGCGGAAATTTTACAACAGCATATAGATAGTAGATACATATGTATGTATGTATGTATGTTTATAAATTGCAAAAAGCAAACGTGCCACAAAATTGATTGATCTGCAAAGGATATCCCAAGCTTTAGCTATGTTAAGGGTGTTAAGGGCAATGGCGTGAAATGAGTGGCTGCATTAAAGCAATCATTTTAAATTAATTTTATTAAAGCAATGAAGTTATTTGGTCTCGAGGAGGACTGAAACTAAGAACTCTCCTTCAAACAACATGATCACGCTTGTATCCTGCAGATTCAAATTTTACCCATTGTGGAACCCACCTAAACACATTATCGAAAAGAAAATCTTTCATCCTTAGCGACAGCCAATTCGCCGTCAATCTCTTAAATCTACTCACCTCTGCCAGCCGATCGAAACGCGCAAATAGTTCATTTAACATTTTAACCAGATCTTGAGCGCTATATGTGGAAGATATAGCTGTGAATCCGACAATATCGGCATATAGAATGCTAAGAGATCATAAGAATATAAAAGTAGAAAGGTTAATGTGTTAAGTGCGTTCTTTTAAGCGCCCGAAAACGCTCGATTTCATCCAAAACGCTGGGTTTTGTGTTCCTTTCCATACCAAAGAACACCAACTAGGACGATCTCGAGTGACTGGGAGCACCACAAAAGCATTCAAAAGAAACAAAAAAAATATGTGAAAAAGGTACACTTAAACTTACCTCACATTTTCATGTCTGCTCATGTAAATTTTTTTGAATGGCTCCGAACTCGTTGAGCCCAAATCCTGACGCATCTTAACGGCTACATGTTTCGGTAGAACGGAAAGTAATAAACGTTCCTAATACCAAAAAACAAAGAAAAGTTCACGTAAGATCGAAATGAAAAGCGCAGAAAGGGTCTTCAACGAAAGTGCTAAGCCACTGATAAACTTGATAAATAAACGGGCAGACTTTTTTTTTTTGGAAAATCTGAGGCCTGTGAAAACCACGCTTTTCTTGCAAGTTTACCAGTTTTACGACGTATCACCTTTGATGAAGACCACTCAGCGATAATTTACGTTTGTCTAACCTGTTCAGCAGACTGTTCTTCTATAATCATTTTGACCTCTAAACTCTTTTTGGCTTCGAGAAAAGCACGTTTCTGTTTAGCTTCACACATAAAATAGTACATGAGACCAATAGCTGCCGCGGTGAGGACCAATACCATGTTTGCTAATATCTAAAAAATGGAATTAGACATTTTTAAAACTGAATTCAATATTTAGTGTGGATTTACCTGTTCAATGAAATATGGATCATTTCTGGAGAAAAAATAGAGTGCCAAAACATATGCACTCAGAGTTATGAACCCAATTAATATACCTTTGTAAAGTAGCTCTATGGGCAGAGTCACGTAAATGAGAAAATTAAAAAGTATCATCCAACCGAGTATTTCTCTGTTTAAGAAAAAGTTAATATAAATCATTAATTTTAGGATCAAGCGTCTAAGGGATGTAAATGTTTGTTTACATGGTTACTGAGAAATTCTAATTAGTCATGGGTCTGGTTAGGCATCATAAAAAATTAAAGGAAAAACGGGCTGCTGGATTTTTTGCTAAGAGTATGCTAGAGATAACACCATCTCTCTGAGAGTAATTTTTTGGTTCTTTAGATAGTTAGGGTAGGCGCTTCAGAAATAAGGCCATCTTTAAATGATGGAAAATCATGCGCCCATCAAAATCATCTCATCATACCTGTGCTAATTATGACTATGAATCATGCACCAGAACTGTTCTGGATTAAAATTAAAAATCAATTATATTAAACTAATCTATAATTTTAATTATTAATTATGATACTCAAACACTTTTAGAATAATTAGTCGATTAGTTAGGATTAAATTTTGTATGATCGATTAATGAGGATTTATTTCGTTTTCAAATTTAATCCTCGTATTAATCAAATTAATCAAAACTTAAATTTGATTAAATTTTTTGATCAATTGCAATTAACTTGGATTAATAACAAATTTTAAATATTTCAATATTAATTAAGATGAAAAAATTTTAAAATTTTGTGTTTTTTTATAAATTCATCCAAAAAAAATATTATATATACCCAACAAACCATAGTCATACATGAGTCAAAAAGGAGTTCTAAGTGGGCCGATATGAGCCTGATTCCATATATGACATGAGCTTGAATAAGAGTCATAAAGGACACCCTTTTTATCATAAACGGCACTTATTAATCCTCGTTAGTCGCAATTAATCAAAAATTTTAATCAAATTAAAATTTGGATTAATTTGATTAATCCTAAGATTAAATTTGAAAACGAAATTAATCCTCATTAATCGAATACAAATTTTAATCCTACTCGATTAATTATTCTCAAAATGTTTGATTATCATAATTAATCAATTGTTACAAAAATAACGAAAAATTTAATTTGATTGACTAAGATTAATAGGTAATCATTATTTAACAGGTATGTCATGAAAACTGTCAAAATTCTTTAATAAGTACTCAAGAGCAGATATTTCTAACCCAGTAATCATGTAAGTGCATTTTTATAAATATTTCAAGTCATACCTCGGCGATGTGTCCTCGTTTATAATCATATAGAATAAAAAATGTAATACAAATAGTGCCCACAGTGCAAACGGAGCATATTTTTTGAATTCTCTTTGTAAAGCGACTATATGTTTATTCCCCCTGTAATCCAACACAAGCATGACAATCAAATATGCGAACATCATGCCAAAGGTTAACGCTTTAAAATTTGAAATTAAAATATTTTGAGTTGATAACGAGATACTATAAACATACAAATGATTGTGAAACTCACCCCTATTTCGGAATACTAATTGTTGCGCCACTACTGTCCACACGTCAAAAAATAGCGCCGCATAAAGGAACCACTTAAGACCGGCGCGACGTTGTTTTAGAAAATAATTGTGAAAGAGTTTATCCAAAACTGCATCGGGTAAATCGACAGCATTGCCAGATGTCGCTGCATTATCACCTTTGCCATTTGTGGCGTTATGCCCGTTCATAATTGTTGTTGTTGCTGTTGTTGTTACAGTTGGAGTTAACGGTTGTTTGATGTTGTTTTTGCAGCTCTTTTGTACACCATTCTCAATACTTGCCGTTGACTTGGTCTCAGGCATTGCGAGGTTACTACGCTCTCTTCTCTCTCTCTCTCTCTCACTCTCTCTTTCTGTCTACTGCTATATAGATTTTTTTTTTTGTTTCTCGTCTTTTAATTATCTAAATTCGTTTGTTCGTTTAGTTGAGTATGGTGTTAATTTAATTGCTTCCATAAAATTTAAACTGATTCACAACCGTTTAAGAACTTGGAGTGTTTTCATTCTGCTTGCTGCTTGGAAATAAAATACGAATATGATATCACTGTTAGGCATTTATATGTAGTTTGCTAGCAGACCCGCAAGATCTTCATCATCATTTCACCTTCTCATCTCTCACTTAAAATTCCTTTTCTCTCCCTCTAAATCTTGATCATTCTCTTCCACTCTCAGGTCTTAGTAGCCTTAATCTTCCTAGTGCTTCTTTTTCTTCTTTCTTAGATTATTTGGAAGGGGCGCTAAAGAAGAGAAAATGGATATCGGGGAGGAAGAAAAACGGATCGAGAGCTGTAAGCAAGTCGAGTAGAACAAGGTCTGTCGAGTGTTTTTAAAAAAAAATGCATACAATGGGTCCTTAATCCTCAAAATAGCAGCTTATAGAATTTTTGTCTGTTTGTCCATATGTTTGTTCGCGCATCACTCTAATACCGCTCAATAGAATTGAATGCAAGCTTCACCAGTGCATTGCTAGAGGTTCAACTGAAAGTATCGACCATATTAACTCAACACAGTGGTGGCAATACGAGTGGGCTGATCATATTTTTATAACAATTGTGAAATAGAGGTCGAAACTTACGCCCCTTGCGTGCATTTTGTAGCACAGGCCCACCCTCGACCCACCTTAATGCTGAAAATTAATAGTGCTAAGCAAAATTTTGTAAGCAAACTTCAATAAAGTCAGCTGGAGACGCGTTGTAAAATACTTCCCGCTGTGCGTAGTTCTCCATAACCATTTGTCACATTTAGTTAAATGTTATTAAATCCTTTACAATTACCCTTCCGCCTTTCCCTACATAATCTACCCCCTGAAAACTTGAGCTTCCAAAAACGTATTATTAATTTTGTGCCATTTTCGCTGCCCGTCTCTGCTAATTGCCTACTTGCATAACCTACTTTTAGGCGCACAATCAATGTTTTGCTGAAACGCATTTAAGTTCAAACAAAAGCCTACAAAAACAACAACAGTTTAATACAAAAATGATGAACGTCTTTATTTCCTCACACTACATTTCACTTAAAATCCAATTTTATACCGTCATTCTATCCCAAAAAGGTGAAGACATCTTAGTTTCCTAACCAAGCACTCATTCAATATTTATGCGGAAATGTGTGCTAATAATAAAAGCCACTGCCGCACAAACAAAGTGGCTTTAGACTACAAAATCCAAATCCGTTGGTAGTGGTGCCATTGGCAACGTCTGGGGGTTAGTGTGAAGGGACGAGACGGTCGTTGAGGTGTCATGCCATGCGAGAAGGAAAGAAAAGCTTTTCGCTTCACACTCAAGAAGGAGCTTCCCTATTAAGTTTAAGTCTTTTTATATGAAACTGTGTGTGTTCGTTGTTTGGATGTAAGGAGGCTTCCAAAAGGTTTGTGTTTTTGTTTAAGTGTGCATTTGTGTTGTCCACGTCTTGTTAGGAACTACTCAAGGTCCAGCCGTTTTTTGTAGCTGGCGGAATCATAAAGTGCATTACAAACGTATTGCATTACAATTTTTCAAGGGCTACCCTAAGCGTTGTTTGGCGTTATTGCGCTTTGTTTATGTAGGGCCATGGTTGCCATTTAATTTAAAATAAATGCCCAAAGGGATTCTTTGACTGACGTTTAATAGTTGGAGGCTCTTTTTTTCAAATTATGTGTATTATGCTTATTGAAGAGGGTGTAACCTATGACTCAGCCTTTGATTGATGTATAACATTGAGCGGGCCCATGGAGCTCTGGGTTCTGCAGTTCAGATGGTCTGAATATTTCATCCTCAATTTTAGATCCTTCCTTCCATCCATCACACATATCGCGGCGACATTCGACCAACCAGTCGACTAAGCAAACGGTTGAAACAACATCGAACAGACAGATGGAGCTCTGAGGTCTGCAGTTCAAAGAAAAGGAAAGGGTTCGTCGAACAGATAGTTCTGTGAAACTCCGCGGTCTTCACTCAGGCAAATTGAAAATGTTGGTCTGAATATTTCATCCATTAAATGTAGACCGTTTCCATAAAAGTAAAAAAAAAACGTCGCCTTAAAGTATGCAACATGTTTTACTATATATTTTTGTTGTCTCTCAAGGTTTTAATCTCTTAAAAATTAGATGCCAAAAACCCACTACGATCAACTATCTGCTACGTAAAGGGAAAGTGAAAGTGAAGGTGAATGTATGAGGCCACGCAATATAAAGTTATAAACACTACACCTGAAAGTATGCAACCTTTTAACTATTTCTCTTTAAATGACCAGCAGAGCGCTAAACATTTTCACTTAGTAATACCATGAAGATTTGTTTCAGCCGAAAACTGCATAGAACGGCCAAAAAACATCGATTAACTAAAAATAACCCTAAAAGTATGCAACATTTCTCTCCACTCCTTTAACTGCCAAATTATCAATCACTTATGAAACCATCAGTCACATCTTTTGCAAGAAAATGTGCGGCCTGACAACGGCTTTTATATATTTACAATGCTATTGCCCATCCCTGCAAAGAAAAGTGCGACCAAACTGTGGCTTACAATTGATCCCAACTATTCCATTATAGACATACCTAGTTGGGATAATTTGATTTTATTTTTTGTAGCCTACTTTTAGGTGTTGAAAGTAAACTTGTTCAACCGTACGTTTAGGATAACAAAGGGAATATTTTAGTTTCTTCAAAGGACATGCTCCAACAACTGGAATCACTCCAAACCCTACAAAGAGATCAAAACTGGCATTAGTCGCTTGCTCCTTTGCGACTTCAACCTAGCCTAATCGTATTTTTTGCAGGTTAAGTGCTAATGCGTGTGTGCGCTTCATACTTCTGTTGCAAGTTCAAGCATCTGTGGCTGCTATTGACTCGTGTGTCACACATTCGAGATGTGGTTAATTTCTAAATGTCAATTTGCAAATAAATCCTCAGCACACACACAAACTTGCAAAAAAGGCAAAGCACAGCACGCACACACCCACACACACATACAAAAACAGACGCGTGCTTCGCCAAAACGCACGTAAAACGGAAATTGACAGCACCGCTATACGAATGCACATACGACGAGAATCAGTTGAGGCTTGTTCGGCGAAGGAGTCTAAGCAGCCAACACTAGACGCCGACTGACATTTGTGCTGCCTCCTATGTGTTCCAAGGCAGACGATACTCATGAGTTGGGTTTAAACTAATATAAGTTACATGGGCGTAAGCGAGCGGGGGAGGGTGCTTAAAATTGAAATCCGGCCCCCAGATTGCTAGTGACTTTCGTAAGACTTTTGGGCATCAAAAATTGACTGGAGTTTATCTATTTAAGCGACCCTCTCAGCACTGTTGCCATCAGACTGACGACCTTAGAAACTGCAAACCCTACTTCTATTTTGAACCAGCGTGACGCTTTTTATGACAAGTTTTTTTTTTACTATCAAAAACAATACAAATCCGCCCCACCATCATTTGCAGCTTGGCTACGCCCATGGCATATGCGCCCCATTTTTGCTCGTGTTGCTTCGGTAGGGTTGAGTTTGGGGTCAGCGTGAGCGTTCACTTGCTCTATAAATGCACACATTGTATGCGTGTTGAATGCAACAACAACAAGCAAAGAAAAACATGAAAAAAAGTAAGTGAAAATATCCTTAAAGCTCATTTTGCGGGATGATGCGAGTATACAAATTAAGGGATGTTACACACCAGCATAGGTATTTGTGTATGTGTATGTATACCCGAAAATCAACTGCAAAATTTTTTTTGTAAATACTAAGAAAAAAACGAAAAAGTAAAAATTTTCATTGCCTACAATTTTGCAACATCAAAAGATTTCCGCAAAAACGAAAAAGTGTTGCGTGTCTAACGGAATGCAATGCAGGCGGGTATGGGTTAAGGTGTTGTGTGCTGTGCTGTGCACCAAGGAAAGGGAAAAAAGGTACACAAAAATCTTGACATTGCCAGAAATTGATTGGCTCGACTAGATTTCTTTTGCTTTTGCACACCAAAAGCACTGAAGTATTGCATGTTTGAGATTTTCACACTTTTCTTTGCACTTAGAAAGCTTGCTTGAACATTTTTTCGTAGCATACTTTTGGGCGCTACTTCCATTTTAGCATTATTGTGTTGGGTATTTAGAGCTACCTTTTTATGAAAATTTGCTAAAATCTTGTTTCACTTCAATTTTGCACTTGTATATAATTTTTTTTTCACTAGCTTTTGTATTTGTTGTAATTTTAATTTTCGTTGTACCCGAGTTATCCGTGTTCAGGTGTACATCCTTAACTATTCCAAACGAAAGACTGAATCTGGAATTTGTCAGGAACTTGCGCTTGCAGCAACGCGATACATGGATTACTTAATATTGCGTGTGTTGTTGTTATTGTTGTTGTTGGCGCAAGCAAAGCTCTTGAGCGCAGTTGGCGTAAGCTCAGAGCACACACATTTAGCAATTAAAAGCTCCAAGGGTGTTTTCAATTCCAAATGCAGCACGCTTCGTTGTTGTCATTGTACCGATAGCATGCTTTCGTTTTGTTCGGTTATCCCGTTAGTTCGCTGTTGATTCGTTGTTTGTGAAAAAAGGCGCGAATATCGTATATAAACAAATGCTAAAGACGCGTTGATAAGGGAGCGCGTAACGAGTGCGCTTGCGTAATATTCTCTCTGTTTAGCTGAAGTTCTCTCTATGTGCCTCTTTTTCGTACTTTCAAACTCTCTCAAATTTTTGCTCATCCTCACTTCCCACTTCTCCCATTCTGGTTTTTGCTTACTCTTCCTTGCATCCTTCTCATGGCTTCGCCTGCTAGCTTTCAACCTTCTCTCTCCCACTTTTCACTTTTTTTCTTTTTTCCTTTCCTTTCATCCTTCCATTAGTCACATTTTGTTGACATTCATAAGCGTCACAACAACAACAATATGTCTGATGAAGCGAGAGCATGTCCAACCTCAAACAAATTTCATTCATATCCGCATATTTTTATTTCCTTGTCCAGGGGTTGAGCGTGCAAGCAAAAGAAAAAAAATACAAAAACAATAATAATAACATATTTTTAAAAAATTGATTATGGCGTGACCATATGTTGCTACAAAGAAGCAACAATTTTGTTAGAAGAAATACTTGCACTAGTTTTCAACTGATTCTAAAAAGCACTACTCGAACTGCTGTAGTTCCATATCCGATGTTTGAGGAGTTCAGATTATGTTAGGTTGGGCTGAGAAGGCTTGTATAGGATTGCCCTCACTTCATTCATAAATATCTTCGGTAATTGGGGATGCCCTCAATGAGCATCACTTAGACAACCACTTCGATGGGAGGACCAATGTTTCCAATTGGCTAGATCGAAGTCTGGAAATCGCAACTTAAATAGAAGATCAGAGAGTTTTTGTATTAACAGTAATATTTCCTAATTTTTATCGGTAAACCCGTTTGGTGTCCTGCTCTTCTTAGACGCACCAGTGAGTCGAAAAAAAGATAGTTTAGAGTTTCGACTACCTCAGCTTTGTAACTACTTGATTTCACTGCTGGGTACTCACGTATTTAGGTCTGTATTAGTATGTGCTGTGGGTCCCACTGCCCATCCGTTTGCTGTCACATTTCTGTCAGCAGCATTTACAGTTACTTCTTACGCGTCTAACATATTGTTGTCTACTGCTTTGATGACAGCGCACTATTTATTAACTGCTTTATTATGATAAGTAAAGGGTGTGTCGTTAGTGAGCTTGTTCGCACAAGTTCCAAAGTGATCAAATTTGAGGAATAGCAAAGCTCGTCGGGTTAAAGAGAAATTAACTTCCCGAAGATCTAGATACGCAATGTGAGACTAACCGAGATCTAAAAGCGCACTCTCGCTATTGTCCCGACAGGACTAAAAGAAGCTAGTAACAAAGTTATTTTGATTTTCTGTTTTTCCGACAGGGTGAATGTTAGATTTATACTGGAACGATTTTCCGTCATCCCTTGTCAATTTTTGTTTATTTACAAACCGGTTTCGGCGATCCGCCATCTTCAGTGTCCAATTCCGACAAAGAACTGTCAGCATCGTTCTACGCCTAGGAAAGTCAATAAACAAACAGCATAACAATATTGAATTAGTCTTTATAATATTGTCCGATTATTTATTTCTATGCTATTTCATTAATTTTTAGTTGTTGCTATTTTCATTTATTTGTTTGTTTGTTCTTTTTTGTTTTAAAATTATCTGCAATTTTGTTGTTATTTACTTCTTTGTGATGGTTTCCTTGTTGAATACGGAAATAGGTATGTAAATATGTATGTATGTATGTTCTTGTACATATGTATGCATGTATTTATTGCTAAACACTAGTTTTGTTATCTATTATTTACTATTATCTATTTTATTTTGTTTAATATTAATCTTTTATGCGTGTAGGTATGTATGTATGCATTCTTGTTAGTTACATTCTTGTATCATATTAGGATATACATAGTAGTTCACTAATTGTAATGCAACGATTGCTTTTATTTTCTTACATACTCCTTCCTTCGCCATTCATGCACTTTACTATATACTTTACTTATTATTTACTTTATTTTATTATATATTTTATACATATATGCATCTATGTATTTATCATTTAAACTTTTCAACTATAAACAATATATGTAAAATGTGAATGAATAAAAGAAAATATTGACCTCGGAAACAATCTGGCTGGAGATTTCTAATATATATTTTATCGATACTTCATTCCACTAATCGATATTCATTCCCCAAATAAATTGGCGCCATTTTCGAAGTCACACGTTAGGAAGTTGTCGCCTTGTCTGAAGCTTCGTTTGGTCTAGAACCGCTGAAAGAGCTCTTGCCCAATATTGTTGTTATTGATAAGTCATTTCGCAATAGCTTTGAAGGTAAAGTTAAATTCAGAGACTTCAGCGTACAGGCAGCTCGTTATCTCGCTGTCCAAAGCCGATTTGAATTCTACAAAGAAACTGTTCATACCGACAGAGTGGAATTGTTTAATGCCTGCCTTTCAAGCCATGTTTAATCTGTATACATAAGTACAACATTCCAACTAATAAGGCAGTAGCATTCTAACAACAACAAATCAGTGACAGTGGAAAAACTAAAGTTAAAATCGATATACATAAAATTATAATATTTCCAAAACAATTTTTTTTTTTGTAAGAAATTAAAATTTTTAATATTTATTTTATATTTGACATTCATACTACACATATTTATTTATTTGTATATAATTCCTTTTTTGTATGCATGTATGTATGTACGTATGTAATGTCATAGTTGATTTCATCAAAATTATCTACAATTAATTATTAATCAAAACGACTACGAGAACCTAACAGAGCTCGTTGTGTCACATTCAACTGTATGTATGTATGTGACAACGATTTATTTGGAATCCAATAAATATTACACTATCATAACAAACAATATTGCGGGTACACTGTTGTTTTTGTATTCAACTTCTTTTCTAATTTTTTTTGTTTTTTTTTTTTTCCTTTGTTGTTTTGTAATTTTCTCTTTTAATATATTTCTAGATTTGTTTAGGTATGGAGTTATTTCTCTTCTTTTCTTGCAGTGTTGATGTTTCATTGCGCACATTTATCACGCAATTTATTTTTACATATACATATTTGCTATGCTGCTCTCATGTTCCAATCTCCAAAATCTGATAAACATACTTATTCAATATCATAACTGTTAGATATTTGTATTTTAATTTTTGATGTTTTTATTTAAAAATCAGTCCATGTAGCATTGTTTCGTTTACTTCTTATTTCTGCAATGAAAATGAAATAACCAATTTTTCATAGTGGCCTAAATATTTCTTGAGTTTCATACTCACTTGATAGCTCTGTCCATAATATTGTTGATACGTGTCTCCGAATAGCCCGGCACTAGTTTGTGTATGATCTCTTTGAGGAACAAATCACAGACACCTGGGCTGCTACGCTCAGCCAACTCGAGTACCGACTTTAAATCACCAATGTCAGATACATTCGAACTTTTGCTAGAATTTGCATATTTTCGTTGAATCTGTGCAAAATAAAATTTATTTTAGTATACGCTAAATACAAGCCCAGTGTTAAAATTCTTAATTCAAATTTTCATTTGACAAAAATTTTTATGGAAAAAATGTCAACATATTAGTAAAAGGTTTGAAACTTGAACTAAAAACAATTGCTACTTTTTTTTTATATTTATTTGATTAATTTTGATTTTGTTCCAATTAGTAATGAATTTCGAAAACAATTAAAATAATGATTATTGATTAAATAAGTCTAATAAATTAATTACTCAATTCTAATTTGAATTTGACAGGTCTGCTTCGAATTTACACATTTTCGAATGTTCATATTTTTTTATAAAAGAATAATCTCAGCGCAAATAATAGCAATCCCATCACACTCACATCTGTTAAAACTGGAAAGAGGAAATTATTCAAGCATGCACTATTTGTTTGCATAGTGCGATTGCCGCTGCCACCACTCATTTTATGATGATTGGAATTATTGGACGCCACTGCAGTGGCTGAAGCAGACGCCGCGGCTGATGCTGATGACAACACATCCATTGACGATGATCGATCGCCACCGTGCGCACTATTATTCGACATATTCGCTGTTGTATTATTGCCATTATAATTGCCACTGCTTGAACTAGAACTCAACATCGGCGACGAATTGGATGATGCACCACCATTGCCACCAGCTGCATGAATGCTACGTCGCTGCGAGCGTGAATCTTCATCACGCAGTAAATGATCATCGCTTTTGGCATGTTCGATGAGCTGTAAAGAGTAAAAAAAAATGTTATTTGTTATAATAGTAGTAGTTATGTTTTGTAAATTCCAGTGCATTACTTGTGATCGTCTCTGATCGTGCTCATGCTCCTCCAGCGAAGCGGAACGACTCTGCCTCAGATTCGATTTCGATTCTTGATAGACTGCATTGCTGCTGCTACTGTTACTTAGCTTTTTCATGCTATCAGCATTTGGCGAGTTGCTGCCACTTGTTGTTGCAGCACTGGTGGAGGATAACAGCTCTTGGCTACCAGATGCTTGCTTATGTGTTGGGCTAAGCGGTTGTTGGTGCGTCGCGACCATATTTGAATTGGTCGAACGTATTATACCAGCAGATGCCGCTGTATGTTTGTAATGATTTAAATTGGTATCGCGTGGCGAAGATGCGGACGAAGTTGCTGTAGCTGTTGATGGCATACCAGGCGGACTACCCGGCGACATATTTTCATGTAGTTGGAGCTGCGTTGAGGATGAGGGTGAAGAGGATGTAAACGCTCCGCTTACACCGCCGTTTCCACCCGAATAATGTTTATTGGCTGCATTAATTGCGATTGGCGTTGTTCCACTGCTTTGTGAAAATTTCTGTGTAAGTTTCATGTGTTCCATTTCTTTGAAGCTACTATTTGCATCGGCACGTGGGGCATGATTGATGCTCAAACCTTTAACGGTCATTATCCATGGCTCATCATTATTGCCACCAGGCTTTGATTCGTCGCTGGAAAAAGAGGAGCGAATGATTAAAAAGTACAAACAAGTTTTGAAAATAACAAAAAAGCACTTACGAATCTGAATTTTCCGATTCCGTTTCGCTTTCATCGCCCTTTTGGAGTTTCCATTTCTTGTAACGATCAATTAAGTCGATAAGGTACGAGTTCTTCTTGGCTTTCTTGATAAAAGGATATTTCAATAGTTCCTTGGCTGTCGGTCTCTATTACAAAACAAAAGCAAAATTTAAATATTTTTTTTTAATTAGTAGGTACACGATTGTTTGAAGGTTTGAAAAATACTCACATTTTCTGGATCCTTATTAAGGCACGCTTCCACAAAATCTTTAAATGATTTCGTATAATTTCCGGTTAACTGTGGCGGATTGTTTTTCGGTATCAGAAACAATACTCTCATCGGATGCAATTCTGAATTTGGCGGCTCACCTTTAGCCAATTCAATTGCCGTTATACCCAGCGACCATATATCTGCCTTGGAATCGTACATTGATTGCTTTATCACTTCGGGCGCCATCCAAAATGGTGTGCCGACGAATGTATTACGTTTTGATGTTGTGTTCGTTAGTTGTCCAGCCACACCGAAATCAGCCAATTTTACATCACCCATTTCACTTAGTAATACATTGGCCGCTTTGATGTCTCGATGTAGTTTACGTTCCGAATGCAGATAGTCCAGACCTTTGAGCACTTCACGCAGTATAATTGCTATGTGCATTTCCTCGAAAGAACCAGCTTTCATTAGATCCAGCGCCGAACCGCCACCCAAATATTCCATTATTATCCATAGCTTTGTACCCTAGAAGAGAAAGAAGGATTAGTTGGGTTTGATTCAAAAACTTTGAAAATGCCTATTCGACTTACTTTTAGATACGATCCATAATATTTCGTAACAAAAGGCGAGTCACACTGTGACAATACCATAATTTCCTGTTGTATATCTTCGATCTCATCTTCGGCTTCTTCCAAATCAATTATTTTGATAGCCACGACCTGAAGATTAAATTAAAATAATTTTAAATGATTAAACATTTTTTTTTTACAAAATAACTCTGAACCAACCTGTTGGGTTCTATTGTCGATGCCTTTGAATACCTCGCCGAAGGAACCTTTCCCTATTCGTTCTTGCTTTGTGAAAATTAGCTCAGGATCGACTTTCTGCAATTAGAAAAGAAAACGAAATATTAATTAAAAAAAAACAAAAAAAAAAAAACAAATACAACAAATTAAATTTGTATTTCTTTAGACTTAAAACGGCACACGCAGATGTCGAAACTGATTAACTTGGTCAACATACATATCTTCAAAACAATATGAGCAGGCACAGTGTTGTGCAATAAGATAGTAGTGCGAAGCAGGTATAACCAATACAAACTGATGAAACGGCTTAGTATCCATACCCATATTAAATGTAAAAGAAACACTTGAGAAAAGCTTTTTCCAATAAATAATTGCCTTTATTAGTAAAGCTCCCCAACAAAAATAATCAAAAAAAAAAGAACAAAACAGAAAAATCATAAAAAAAAAATTTCACAAAAAAAAACACAACAAAAACAAAAAAGGGCACAAAAGAAAAAATTAAAGCATGAAAATTTAAAACAAAATCAATTAAAAAACGAATCAAGAAATTAATCAAAAAAAATCGTAAAAAAAAATGAAAAAATATAATCAAAAAAAATTTAACAAAAAAAAATAATCAGAAAAAAAAATGAAAAAATGTAATAAAAAAAATATACATAATCACAAAAAAAACTATAATCACAAAAAAAAAAAATAAAAAAATATATAATCACAAAACAAAATAAAAAAACAATTATAAAAAAAAAAAAAAATTTAATGACAAAAAAAAAATTTATCACAAAAAAAAAAATTTAATCACAAAAAAAAATTTTATCAAAAAAAAAACTTAAATCACAAAATACAAAAAAAAAATTTAGTCACCAAAAAAAAATACAATAATCACAAAAGAAAAAAATTAAAAAAATAAAATAATGAGAAAAACAAAACAATCACAAAAAAGAGTAGTAAAATAATCACAAAAAAAATTATCAAAAAAGAAGGAAAATAACCACAAAAAAAATCAAAAAAAAAAATTTTAAACAAAAAGAAACCCATTCAAATGTGTATTGTTTTTGATTCTTTTTTATATTTTGTTGTTTTTCTTTTTATTATGTTTGTTTATTTTTTGGCACATGTGCTTATGTTTGCCTGCAAAAACAACAAAAAGTAAAAAAATAACGAAAATAATCGAAAACAATTTTTATTTTTATATTTTTTTTTAAACAATCATTAAAACCGAAAACAATGGCTAATCGATCATTATTAGGATTTTCCAAAAAAAAAAAGAAACAATGAAAAATAATCATCGCTAAGCAGCTCTTGATTTAATCAATTTCTTATTTAATTTCAAAAAATTTAATCTTTTTTTGTTTTGCTTGAAAATTTATACTAAAATTTATATAATTTTTCACAATACTGTACAAATACCTACGAATATACGTTTCTATTCATTTAACCATATTGCAAGATATTTTATTAGCTTTTGCTTATGTCATTGGAATTTTATCTCAACAAAATTAAAAGCGATAACTAAATCAGCGCCACGGAAGCCCAATGAGCCGTAACGCGGCAAACACAACAAAGAAGACGACTCTGTTATCGGGTTTTAACGGCCTCGACTTTTTTGGCGCGCTATGTGTAAAGCGTAATGGCGACAGAGCAGCATTGTTTAAATGTAAAACAATCGAGACTGGAGTAAATTGTTGTTTACAAAGCATAGACTATTCGACGTTAGAGCAATAAAAAATATTAACCACCAAAGAAATATGTGTTTTCTTTTGACTAGTTTGACTATTTACTGCTGTTAGTTATCTTAGTAACCCTGTATAACTCATACATTTCTACATTCTCATTATAGGAAGCAATGATAAAATCATTCAGCTGCTACGACAATTGACAACATTCTTCAGCATTGACTAACTAACAAAAATATTTGCTTATAGATGTGATGTATAAAACCGATAAAGCGTGCTAGGCGGAACGGGTTTTTGAAGGTACCGACTCTTTTATAACACATACCAGACGAAATAAGCAACGAAGCATGAATATAGAACGCTCGGGTCTGAAATCGATAAATAAAAAGACTAGAGAAAAAGAACCGTCATCCAAAGGCTTAAAAGCACCGAATAAAGATCAAACAAACGCTGAAAAAGATGTATAACGAGCATAAATTTTATTTCATATAACAGAAAAATTATAAATCAAACTAAATAAAAATCGTTCGAGCTCTTCATAATCGAATATTCGAATTATTCGAATGATATAATATTCGATTTTCCAAATTCGATTAGTCAAAATCGAATAATCGACCATTAATATCTGCATAAAAAATTAGGAGTCATGCACAAACCCGGACATCGGATCTGGAGTGCCGAGCGCTGTAAATAACAAAGCTGAATCTAAAAGGCCCAAAACTCGGCTCAAAAACTTCCAAAAACAGGTTAAAGTTCTGGGGTTCAGAAGTCTAGTAAGTCCAAAATAACATGTTATTATAGCCGAAGTAATAGCAAAGCATTGTTGTTGTTGTTGTTTTAGCAACAAAATCTCTCCCCGAAGGTTTTGGGGGGAAAAAAAATGGCACTACTAATGTTAGGTCGCCCACTAAAACCGGGGTACCGGGTAGACTACTCGGGCACGCTTGGTTGCGACCTCGACAAAACCACTGCTTTGAACATCAGGAAAAGCGATAAATGAAATTTGAACACCTTAGGCTTGTTTACTCGTTTGATTAAAGGTATGTAAAAGTCGGGGCCAACAGAAGTTCGCTTATTTTGTGACTGTCAAATCTTGAAACACTCAGTGCTTACCAATTGTTTTAGCAAATACTTTCGAATATGTAAAATAAAGACGAGAGAATACAAAATGTGACGAAGAAATATTCAAAGAATGCCAAGTAGGATAAAGAATGATTACACTGCCTCCAAAACTATTTCAAAGTTGTGCCAAAAGGTAACTTTTTTATTTAAAAAAATAGAAATAACAAAAAAAATCTTTACTTTAACAGAACTCTTGAAAAAGCAAAATTGGTTTCACAGAAAACTCCACACAAACTAAATATTTGACATCAGCACGAACATTTGTTAGTCTCTACTTATTATGGGGGCGGCTCTGACTAAAAAAACAACAATAAACTAATCTATGTATGTAAGCAAATGTGTGTGAATACTTTTTAACTAAAGTCGATTTAGCACCAACTTAACGTCGTACTTTTGTTATGAGATCATGTTGAGTTAATTTTTTTTTTTTTTTTGTTGATTTCTTTTAGCAACCGACGACGACTAACTTAAGTGATAATGAATTGCTTTGACGACAAACAAACACAAAAAAAAAAAAAAAATTCAAAATACTTGCGATATGAAAAAGGTATTTATCAAAAGCTTAAATGCGTATGAAATTCGTGCTGCTTTTAGTTTCGCTTCGAAGCGCGTAATGCCAGAAAAATGTCTCATTAAGGGTATTCACGTACAGCGTAAAGAAAGGCATTGACAATGATTTGTGTTTTTGACATTGGTACTTGATGTGATGAGCGCATGCGCAATTTATAATTACTTTACAAATCACGTATTTACACAAAGCACACATTGTCTCTTGGTGATGAATAATTATTTTGAGTTTGGAAAAAGTTTATTTAGTGATCGCACAAAGGCAACATACTTTGTGAGAGTTCTGCTTTTACTTATAAGGTCCTTATGATGCACAAAGGAATGGAAATGATGTGAAAGGAAATCGATTTTTAAAAACTATTTATTCAAATATTACTCAGACACCGACTTGGTCTTCAGTGAATTTTATGACCGATCAAGTTGGACACAATTTAAAAAGATATGCATTTCTAAAGCGTAGCAGAAAGAGAGCAAGAGAGCTAAAGCATGAACAATGCGTGCTTTAATTTGCCGAAATGAAGTTGTTTCATTTATTTTCTAAATCTATTTTGTTACGCCACTATGGTGGCCTCAAAACTTGATATTGCTTTTGTTTGTTTTATCGCTTATGAGAAGAATTATTTTGGTGCTTGGCAGGGTGCATTATACGCAGCGTGACTGAACTATTAACTCCAATTCGCTTAAACATATATTTAAATAAATACTTAAATTTATTTTTAAAAGCAGAAAGCTGTTATGGGATTGTTTTTTGTTATTAAAAATTTGGTAACTGGTTTTACCAGTTAGTAACAATTAAAGTCCTCACGCCGCCAGCAAAGTTAAAGCAGCACAAGGCTCCACATTCTCAACCGTGGTGCTGATCCTAACCAGGACATAATCGAGCTCTTTCTTTAAAGGTATTTTACTCCAAGATTTTCAACATCGATAGACTCCTAAATTGTGACCTTTACTAAAAGTTTGATTGGAATCAAGGTCTTGATTCAATTAGTAAATAATCCGAAAACACTTTCTAAGCCCTTTTATCGATCAATCAACACATTATCATATTATGTAGGATTACATTGTTTTATAGAAAATATTTCAGTATGCAGTTTTGTAGACCAATCAATTTTATTTAATATTATGCAAGTTACAACTCGCTCAAAAATTTCCCAGAATTTTCAGAATTTTTTTCCTGAAGGGTGTTGAGTCATTTCATTTTCGGAAAAAAATACCCAACATCCTTGAGAAAAAAAATTCTCAAAATTCAGGAGAAATTTTGAGGTACTTCTAACTTGCACATTAATGTACTCAAATTGAATGAGCAACAAAACTGCAAGCTCAAAAAGTTTTTAAAAATTCTACCTAAAAATATTGCAGTTTTGGTGTGAATTTTGGGAAGTTTAATTAACTTTCCTAAGCTCTGTGTAATTTTTAAAATTTCTTTGTATGTGGCTTCTGTTATGGAATTTGCTATATTTTAAATGAAAATTATTAAAAATAAAGCTTCTTTTTCTTTACCATATCCAATTTATTTTCACTACTATTATATTGAACACAACTGTAGGTATAGATCGACTTGGCTCCTAAACGAATAAGCTAATTGTAACCAAATTTGAAACACGCACTGGATATATTCCTGGTATGGTCATACGCTAAAAAATATTTTAATATATATAGAGGGCGTGGCATTTCCCATATAAATGGAGTTTTTCATAGTACATATCTCTGGAAGTATTTGAGTTAGACCACTGAAATTTGGTTAGGGCGTATATGAGATTGATCCCTAACACTTGCATAATAACTTGGGATAACGAAAAAGGGGGTGTGGCATCTCCCATATGAATGCAATTTTTCATAGTCCATATCTCTAGAAATATTTAGGTTATATGGGTTGAAACCCGCATGTATAATGTAGTATAAAAATAAAAAAAAACATAAAAATGAATTTGCACCTACTGTGTGCAACCATAAAAATTTCGCACACACACAAATATTTTGAAAAAATAATTGAACACCAAAAAAAAATAAATTGAAATAGAAAAATGTTGCAAACTCCATTTTTAAAGACCACAAATTTGGTGTGAAAATTTGTTGGCGCTGCCTAACATGAGAAGAAACCATGAGTACCAAGCGAACAGCAGACAACAAAGTAATTACTTCCGCAGCAACAACAACACTACATTTATGGTATGAAAAATTGTGCCAAGACACAACAAATGCAATTGTTGTTTTGCCACAGAAAACAGAAAACAGAAACCTACTTACTTTTCCACATGCCAAGACTTCTACTATCCACACTTATGAATGTATGGTTGTATAAAAGTGGTCAAAAACGGCACGCATGCAGCAGCCACTAAAAATAGTGAGTGAGGAAGTGGAAGAGAATTGCAATACAACGAGCACATGAACGAAAGACAGAATTTGGCCTAGCGCAACCGCCACCACCACCTGAGCACAGTGGAGAGTTTCCGAGAAATTTGCATTGAATCCCAGTTACACTGCGGGAAAATAATGGTAAGCCCAGCTCGAGGAACTGCCTGTTAGAACCCCTATTAGGAACTAATTTATTGACAAAAATAACTGGGAGGTATAGCGGACAAATCCCTCACTTGGAAAGAGACCATCATAAATTGGTTCCTTGCGATGCGCTTGACTTTATGACGAAAGAAGAACCCACCCAGTATTTCATGAAATTATTAAACATATTCGAGTCTTCTACGCGATTAAAACAATCATAAACTTTCTGATCAGAAAAGAGTCTTTTGTCGGTAGAAAATTGTACCCTGCCTGCGACTCTTCTTGACGAGCCTTTTATGGCTCCCTTTTCTGATCAGCTTTGACTCTATTTCCAATCATTTGCGAGTCCTTTTCTATTCGTCGATCCAAAATATAACAGAACGTATGAAGATTGTAAAAAAATTAAGATATCCCTTGAATACCAAACACTCTGAGAAAGAGAATATCCTTATACTGACTCCCATTCAGAGGTTAGAAAGACGGATGGATCAAAACTAACTCGCTTGCGAAACAAAAAGGTTTTCATAGAGGATTATCCTCGAGTTGGATCTGCATAATGTCGTACATCCAGTAGGATTTCAAGTTCTGAGATTTCGTTAGGTTATGTTGCTTTCATGATTATGACTTGACTAGTCCAACTCGCATACGTCCTCTAGAGAAACGAAGAGCGAAGTAGCTAGTCAAGCAAGACTTGACCTCTGGATCACCGATTCACAATTGAGTAATTTTTCGAATTAGTTCGAACTAGTCGTAAGCGAGTGTTTAAGTGACTTAAGCAATTTCTTTCGTTTATTTCATTTGCACAAACTTTCTTATAATTCGCAACCAGCTTATGAAATATTCGAAAGATATAGCTTTTGTTTGCATTACCCAAATGAAGGTTTTTCCAAGCGATAATGAGGAAGCCAATACTGCGAAATGCCTCAGAGCCAACAGTGCTCGCCCCCAATAAAAAAATATAAGGTGTAACAGATGCCCCGTGCTCTGCACACCCCGACCTTCTCTCTAAAGCAAATAAAATAAGAAAAATCTCAATAAAAATACAAAAAAAAAAAACTACACGCCCCCCAAAGCTAAGACACCGAGGTCAGACCTTCCTGCACCACCGTCGAGCACACCACTGCTAAGCTCAAAGCTTACTCATCTCCTCTCTTGGCACCAAACAATAGCACACTGTGGCGCACATCAACGCCACCGTAAAACAGGTGTCCGACATAACGAAAGTTTTCTGCACACGCAAACACGCACACACACACACAGATTCACAATTTTAAGGAATTTATAGAAAAACAGATAGCAATCAAAAAAAAAACAAAAAGAAAAACCAAAATTATTGGTGGCATAAAAATGGTTGGATTAAGCATCAAATGTTTCTACTTCTTGCGTTTCATACCAATTCGCTGGGGCTTTGGCGCAAATGTGCACGACGAGCTTGTGATTTTCCGCTTGGTGATGCCGACGACGCTGCCGCCGCTGATGTTGTTGTTGTTATTGGTGATGCAGCTCTTTGTGGCGCTTGCATTTGCTTAAGGTAGTGTTGTTGTTGTTGTTGTGGCATTTTATTGTTGTGTCTAAATTGATGTTGCTGATGTTGTTGATGTTGTTGCCGTAAAGCGGTCACATTTTGTGTGCTGCTGCTCTCACCAAAATAGAAACTCTCACTACGTCCGCCGCCGGGTGCAGGTGGTGGCGTTAGTGGTGGTGGTGGTGAATCCAAAATACCGCTATAAGGTCGTGGTGTGCGATATTGTTCGTACATGGAGATGGGACGTGGCCTTTGTTGTTGTTGATGTTGTTGTGCGTTGGATATGGCAGCATTGCTATTGCTACTGTTGTTGTTGTTATTGTTGTTGTTGTTCACACCATTACTATGACTGTTGCTATTTCGATAATTCACATGCAAACTTATTTTCGATTCAGCAATGGCATCTTGTAGTATGGCTTGCGAAGAGGCGAAACGTTCGCGTTGTAATTGGGACATTTGCTTTGGGTTAGCTGCGCCGCCAGCATTTGCGCCATCAATGTAATGTGTCTGATGTGGATGAAGATGATGCTGTTGTTGTGTATGTGGTTGTTGGTAATTTGAAAATGTTGTCGTTGTGCTACGTTGCATACCGCCCGCACCCGTACTCGCGCCGCCCCCACCACCACCACCACCAACAGCTGAGCCATGAGCGTGGCTGCCACTCCCGCCATTGTTGTTGCTTGTTATATCAACGTTTACGTGCGAGCTGCGCCACATTCCTGTAAATTTTCGTTTTTTCAACGCTTAATTTGTTTGCTTACAAGCAAGTTGTTGTTGTTGCTTAAGTTTTGTTTTTTTTTGCAATCGCTGTTGTTTTACTTGGTTATCTTATTACTGTGAATTAAATATTTATACATCGGCTGTTTGTCTTCGCTGATGACGACACCGCCGACACAATTTTTTTATTTAAATTTTTTTTGTTGCTATTTTTGGGCAAATAAAGTGCGCACCTTAGCGTTCCAATGACGATGGCACATCGATGGAAGTAACGTTTATTTGTCTAAGTTAATTTAAATTTTTAATTATTTATTTTTCTTTGGTTTATTCGTTTCTTGAACGCTATATGGAAAAGTTCATCAATATAGATACCGTTAATAAATGCCGCACTTAATTTTTTCAAATGATTTCACGTTCACACTTTTTAGTTTTCAATTTTCTTTTTGTTTGTTGCTGCTTTTTTTCGAATTTTGTTTTCACTTTCACACTTTCTTTATATTTTTTTAATTTTTCATCTATTCAAATTTTTTAATTTTTGTTGTGAAGTACAAAAAATTATTTTTGTTCTTCTCGGTAATCAATTTTTTTTTTATTTTTTTTCTATAATAATTTGCATTATTATGTAAGCTTTTTTAAAATAAATAAATAAATATTTTGTTTGACATGTTTTTTGTTTTGTAGTATTTATTTTTTTTTTAAGATTATATAATTATATAATTTTTTAAATTTATTGGTTTTAAAAATTTTGTGCTTTTTTTGTATGCCAAAGGTTTAATTTTTTAAAAATTCCTGTTTTTTTTTAATCTTCTTCACGTTTTTCATGTGAATCCTCGAATTTTAGCACATTTTTTGTTCAGAAAAAATTTTAAAACTCAGCTACAAATATGAATACGATTTCAAAATTTTTTCATTTTAAAATCTCAAAAATTTTTAAGAAACAATAGGGTTTTTAATTGTTTTAAGCATATTTTGAAATTTTTTACACATTTTAATCATCATTCTCCATAAATTTAAAAAAAAATTTTAATCTTCCATAAATTTAAAAAAAATTGAGTTTTTCCATAAATTTAAAAAAAGTAAAATTTTCGATAATTTAAAAAAAATTTAAATCTAAAAAAAAACTTTCAATAAATTATAAAAAAAATTAAATCTTCCATAAATTTAAAAACAAAATTGAAAATTTAAAATCTTCCATAAATTTAAAAAAATTTAAAATCTTCCATAAGTTTAAAAAAAATTTTAAATTTTCTACAAATTTGAAAAAAAAAATTGAATTTTTCCATAGATTTAAAAAAAGTTTTTAATTTTCCATGTATTTAAAAAAATTTGTATCTTCCGTAAATTAAAAAAAAAAACACAATTTAAATCTTTAATTAATTTAGAAAGAAGATATAAATTACATGTTTTTTTTTAGTTTTTCGATATGCAATTTAAAAAACTTTTCTTTAGCAAGAAATAAAAACAAAACGGTAAAATAGACCTCCAGCAATATATCGGCGAAGAAACCATTCGATTCCGTTAAGTGGTTATGCATTGATGCATGAACAAACAGACATACAGACAGACAAGATATTAAAAGTATTGTTTCTTTGAATTTTACATCTTCTAACACGATCCGGGTATGCATTTAGAGCAAAATCTATTATCAAGATGATATCAACCTGTCCCACTTTCAACTACAGGTATAAAAATATTTTGTGCCAACTTTTATTGCCAACACTGTATACAGCAATAAAAGGGGTTCTAAACTTTAAGTAGGGCATCTAGCAATACATCTGTGAAAACTGCATTAAAGTCTATGCAGCAGTTGCTTATTGAAGCGCGAACGAACATACAGACATACAGATAAAAGTTGTAATAACTCTCTTTTGGGCTTGAAATATGCATTTTGCTGCAATAATTTACAAACATGCAACTTTTTGATTTATTTTATATGTAGCGATATTTTTTTAGATTTTAAAGCTTGATTCAATTTGAAGTTATTTACTTTTTCCGCGTTTTTTTTAATTATTTTTAAATTTTTTTAAACTGGGTTGGAGTTTTTTTTTTTAATTTCGATTGGCACACAATTCACTGCTATTTTTTCTTGCGACTTACATACATACATATATGTATGTATGTATGTGTCTGTGCGAAGGTATGCATGTGTTGGCCTTGTTTACCACTTTCGATGATTTCTAAACGATTTTAAAATATTTTTCGCTTTTTTTTTCTATAATTTCGTATAATTTCCCTTGCAATTTTTCAATTTAATAATTACAACAGAAAAAATTAGGCATCATAAACGCGCCCAACAACAAACAAAAGCCAAATTAAGCTTTGAAATATATTTTTTTCAATTTTTTTTTGTTTTTGCCATTTTGGTTGACGCGATCGGCATGAAAATCACTATATGACAACGACAATTTTTTATTTCTTTTTTTGTTATTTGAAATTTAGAATTTAGGGTGCGGCAAAACGGTAATGGCAGTGTCAGCAGTACATTGCCATAATGACAAGCCAAATCACGGCCAGAACTGCGTTTCACAGCAACAATTTTCCATGCATACGAGTATGTTATTTGTGTAATGCATATGTAGATATTCCGATATGTGAGTTTATATGTAAGTATGTTAGTTGTAATTGTTGTACGATAACGCCACGTTTCGATGTTTGTGCTTCTTGGCAAAACGTTGGAGCGCGACACAGTTTATGCAAAACACACCGTCCATCTACCGCACTGAGTTTCTAAGCGTATTGGCCGTTTTGTTGGTCCGTCAACTAGCCCAGCTGAGTCGATATGGTGGCGTATTTATGTAGTTAGCTACGTTTTACGTGTTATTTTTGTTTGGTTGGTTGGTTTTGGCTGGTTTCTCAGCTGGCTTTTTATGCCATTCTTGGATCTCTTCGGTGTGTGCGCGCTTAGCTTGTTTAGCGTTTGTCAAAAATGCAATGCAAGCAACAAAAAAACAAAAAAAAAACACGATTAAAAAACACACGAATGCTATGTAAAAGCGAAACACCGTAATATTTAGTATTCAATGGCATGAATGTACCGCACCGTGCCGCGCAAACCACCACCCCGCTGGACAAATGAACATTAGAGCAAAGCGAAAATCTTTTTTTTTTTTGTTTTTCCAAACATGAACTAACAGAAGTGAAGTGAAGTTAAAAGCTATAAAGAAAACTTAGACGGTCTAAGTATGAGCGAAATAATTTATACCCAGTAGTGAGTTTTAGCAGACCCAGAGTCATATAGTAAAACTGTGCGTTCGTTTGAGGGTTAAACTATACCAGATTTTTCGAAATTTTGTCAAAATTTTAGTTTTTCGAAATTTCCAAAATCAAAAAAGGCTACGTTTTTAGGAATTTTCTATAATTTTTTAGCCTTCGAAATTTTCAAAATCCGAAAAGCAAACATTTTCGAATTTATTTTTTAGGTCAATCAGTTATCATCACTATAACTGTGTCTCAGCTTTTCGAAGATTTAAAAAATATCAGAAAAGCGAACATTTATAAAATTTTGTTTTAGCTAAATTATGTAGCTTCACAATTGCCTTTTCCAAGCTTTTCGAAATTTTCAAAATCCGAAAAGCAAACATTTTCGAAATTTTTTTTTGGGGTTAATTAGCTTCACAGCTATTTTTTCCAAGCATTTCGAAATTTTCAAAATTCAGAAAAGCGAACATTTTTGAACATTTTTTTAGCTAAATTTTTCCAATCTTTTCGAAATTTGAAATAAATCAGAAAACTATGTAATTTTTTCAAAATCAGAAAACCAAACATTTTCGAAATTTTTTCATTGTTAATTAGCTTCACTATTAGTTTTCCAAGTTTATCGAAAATTTTGAAAAAACAGAAAACCGAACATTTTCGAAATTTAATTTTTTTCTCAGTTAAACTACAGTTAAATTACCCCTTTACAGTTATTCGAAATTTTCAAACTTCAAAATCAAAATAAGGGAACATTTTAGAATTTTCTTAAACTTTTTAAGTTAAACCAAGATCGAAATTCCTTTTTTCGAAATTATCGACATCGAAGAAACTGTAAGTGCGCCAAGATAATATCAGTTTCATCTCTAAGTCTCTCATTCAAAGGGTCTTGATATATAACCCGGTCTTATGAAACCTGTTATAGCAACTGAGATGATCCTTGGAGGACGACTTGACCTCCATCACTATACAAAATCGACTTTAGAAGGAAATGCGGTATAAATCACAATTACTTTTTTACCGTCACCACCCCAAACTAGTACAACTGGGTATAAAATGCTCAACGTATACTAAGTTCGCGTTAGTAGTAAGTTACAAAAACAATAAATAAAATAAGACAAACGTGCGCGTTTCATACTAAGCAAAAATACAAACGAGAATATTATTTCACTAAGACGTCTGTCGAATCAGACTTAATTTGTAGACGAAGTGAGGTGTTAAGGCCCCAACGAAATTCCAGTATATAAAACAAAAACAAATAATAATAGTATCTAAGACAATAAAAAATGTGAACACTTAAAGAATTCGTAATTATAAAAACACTATGAATATTTTATTTATTGAAACTTGGTTGGTTAAGAGCACACAACGCGCGAACAGCCAACGAGCTGAGCTTAGACGTTACAACGCTAGACGAACGAGCAAGCGAGCGAGAGCAATTGCCAAGTACTAATAGACCAACCGATCAACCGACCAACACAGCAACCAACCGACGTAGAAATGTTATTACATTCAAAAGATCGATCACACACTGCAATTGTTGTTTTTACGAGTATTTTGGTGTTTTTGTTAATTTAACTTTTTTTGTTTGTTTTTATTTTGTAACTATTTTGTTGTGTAAATATTTTTCCTTTTTTACAATATTTCTCCCCCTTTTGGTATTTTGTCACCCGCCGCGCCACGCCAGCGCACAATCAGAGGCAATGCGAGTTAATAGACAACCAAAGCGTTGGACTAACAAAAACAAACTGAAAATCGTTGACTGTTGAAGTTGTCTCTGTGGACTGTGAGAATAACAAAAGTCGTAAAGCCAGTGTTAAGTTGGTTGCTTGTTGTTGCTTTTTTTTCAATGTGTCTGGTTGGCTTAGTACTCAGTACAACTGATATGCCACTGCTAACATCCAATAGCAAATAGTGATAGGCAGAACTAAGAAACCGGATACGGTGAACCCGGCTACTTGATTCATTTATCATACAGAAATGAGTCGAAAAGATCGAAAGAGTCGGTGAGTCACATCAAAATAGTTTTGGGACTGGTATCAAGATGGGCCGAAGGATAAGGCCAAATAACTTAAAATCCACTTCAATAAAACTTAAAGTGTTGGAGATGCTAACCCGAAATTTAAACCACTTTGGATTTCTTATTATTTACCGATTTTAATAGTATGTATTATTATTTCCTTATCGATTTTGTATGAAGCTTATTGTTATTACTTTCTATCGATTATAATCGATTTATCTTTTTTTTTTGGTTCATGTATGTAATTTTTTAATTTATTTCAGTGAATCAATTGCAATAAATTGTTATCGGTGTTTGTCGTTTTTATCGATCTCTCGATCGATTTTCATGAAGTTATCGGTTTTATTTGAAATTAGAGAAATCTATTGTTATCGGTTTTAATCGATTTCTATGAAGTTATCGGTTTTATTTGAAAGAGTCTTTTGGTTTTTCAATTGCAATAAATGGTTATCGGTTTTAATCGATTTTCATCAATAATCGGTTTCATTGAAATTTATTTAAATCTTTTCAGTGGAAATCGATTTCAGATCTTGTGGTGTTTTCAAAACCTTTTAACCAGTTAAGCGCTCGGTGGTGAACCGATTAATTGAAGACTCCGAACCTTACATCACTTAAAGCCAACAACAATTCATACCACGATTGGTAACAGCTACAGGTAACAACAACAACAACAACCCAATCAACAATTACAACTGAGCCATCACGGCAGCCGAAAGTCACATACACACGCACACATACATCCATACGTTTTTCAAAACTGAGAGCGCAACAATTTTGTAGTTACACTAGAGTTGTAAAAAATAGTTGCAGGCTCAACAAAATAGTTACAGGCTCACAGCAGACTAACGTAAAACACAATTCACAAAAAAAAAATTCTACATTCTTCAGCGATTTCGGACATACGACCGATTTTATATAATGGGATTTTGATATGATGGGGTTTCCTGTTGGTCTTTATTCAATTCTTAACTCCATTAAATCGGCATTTACTAACCAACAGCCGAGATAGGACTACCAAGCTGTAGCTTAGTTCGAAAAGTATTCCACTTCCGATTTTAATTTTAAAACTTTATTTTGGTTGAGAATATTGTGGTTTGGAAATGCATTTCGCCGTCTGTGGTTATTTGTTTTTGAAGAAGTGTATAAACATACATATGTACATACATGCAAAATGTGAGTTGAAATGTTGGCTCAAAAGCGCTAGTGAAATTTTCTTTTTTGCTTTTGGCTCACTCCCAATTGCTCTCGCCCGCTCCTAGTTTCAAGCTTACAGCTGAATTTTACAATTGAGGGCTTGGCAGTTGGTATATGGCCGAGCATTGTTGCTTTTTTTGTTTCAACTATTCGATAATGGCAGAGAGCGCATTGATAGTAGTAAAATAGGTACCTTTGATGTATGTAATATATCCTAGCAAACATTTTTGAAGCGTTTAATTTAGCAGCACGATATAAATAGGAAATGGGTGCGATCAATAAGAAAAATATAATAGGCGCCCATAAATTCGGAGTTGTTTGCCAAATGAGATTTTACTCAGCGTAAAGAAAACAAAATCAGGGCCCTTTTGGGCGTTTTTATGACTTCGAATGTTTGTTGGGTATGAGTCGTATCTGTATATATATATTTTTTTAAAGGTATGTTCAACAAGCTGCAGACTTTGCGGAAGACATTTTGGTCACCCTTCCTATTTTGGTGCAACGATAAGCTCAATTGCAATGCTAACCACGTCTTAGGCTTAATCGACTTCCTTTTGAAAGCGAGTGAGATTTTTTGCTAAGCTTGCCAACAACGGTTTATCGGACATATCCAAATACATAGTTGAAATATGTATGCAGTTTAAAAAAAACCTTATGAGACTTTCAAAATTGTTGTATGGTTGCGCCTGACAGTATGCAACCGTTTTGTTTGACCGCCCCTCAAATCCCAAGCAAAAAATTGGATGGTCGGAAACTTGGTCCAAAAAATCGAATTTGTGAAAAAAACGGAAAAATTAATTGAACTTTCAAATTTGCAATTTTGAATGGAAAAAGGCCAAATCTAAAAAAAAAATATAGAAATCAAATTTTAAGCAACGAAAAATTTTGCAACTTTTAATATTTCAAATTGTTATATTAAAATTTAATTCACATGTATTTTAAAAAATAAAAACACCAACAACAAAAACATTTGACTGCGCCGAATTTTCTCTTGCATTTACATAGTTTATCTACCATTGTTGTGGCACAATGGGGTTAAGTTAGCTCCCTTTGTGTGCCTATGAACCTGTCGATAAAATGATGACACAAACATCAGTGGGAAGTGAGAGAACAAAGAGTTGTTGAGTATGCCCAATCTAATGAGAATATAAAGCTACTCACAAGATTCCTCTCAGCACTCAGGTAAAACTGCTACGTGACACTTCTTAGTACATACAATGTGAACCAGCGCTGTTTTAACTATTTCGTGGGCAGCGAAATACGCGCAGTCGCAGCAGCAGCCAAAGCAGAGCGCTGCTGTGCCGAGATACTTACACTACAATTATGTATTGCAAAACACAATTATCAATGGTGGAGCCACCAGCGATGTTATGAGATAAGTAACTTAAACAATTTTGATAAAAATTAAAGGGACAGATACTACAAAGGGAGCAGCCTAAGGTTGGGTCGAATTGTGCTCAATCGACAATTCTTTGACTGCTTTTCATGAGAAACCTGCTCACAGAACAAGATTAACTTAGGGAAATTGACGAAATCTGACGGATGTCGGTCACTTTAAATACAATTTATAAGTCTTTGTGGTTTTCTTTTCACATTGCTTTACTTCTTCGTAATAACTGGCCTAAATTAAAAAAAGAATGGGAACAAGTTACTATCCATACAGACCCAAGCAACATCCATCGGTTTAGAGAAGCCAGAACTTGTGAAAGAGGTGAGTTACTCTGCCCCAACTGCGGTCTAGATAAACAAGTGAAACTATTAGACTTTATCTTTTAACCGAATAGATGTCCAGACAGTGTAAATGGTATAGATGTGAATAGATTTCAAATAAAAGTAGGAGATTCGTAGTCTTGGTTATCTGTGGTCGGTTTGTCAAATCGCCATTCCAGGTTTGTTGAGACAAATTTAAATATTAAAAAGGAACCTCTCTACTTTTCTACTTAGGCTTAGTCTATGAAACAATACTTAGTATATTATCTCTACGCTAACATATTCAACATTTTAAAGGGAGAAATTGTAATTAAAAGCAGGTGTTTTGATAAAATTCTTAATAGATAAGCTGTTGACTCATACGTCGCATTAACAATTGATGTATTGAAAACATTTATCTGCACATACAGCACCTATTTATTGCCCGGGTGCGTATTTGTTGAAGGAAACGGTCCCTAGGCAAACATGGAAAGTAAGAAGTTGTTTTTAATACAATTGCGAAAGCTTTGGAAAGTTTTAGCAGGTGACTTCGCCTTATAGTATTAAAAACTCAAGTTGATGACATCACGTTGATATTGTCACAAAGGGTAGTGATGTGGTATGGATAAGGTGAATCGAAGGTTTGAGTGATTAGCAGATCTGTTTGCATGTTTAAAAAGCGACAAAACCCCTTGCTGAAGGTCCTGATGAGTGATACCGATGACCGATGAAAGGTCAGCATATAGATGCGCCGACTAAGCAGGGTTATGTTATCTTACTACAACAAAAGCAACATGACACCACGATACTGAGCATTTTGAAAATTTACAGAAACGCATCTGCCTTGTTTGGAGCCTGCTGGCTGAAATTTGATCCAGTTTTGCAGCACAATTATGTATATGAATGCTTCTTTTATATAAAATTAATTGAGACTTACAAATTATGTTTTGTCAATAAGTGAGTTAAAGGTTTAAAATCACACTCACCTCTGTCCAAGCCATGGTGGTTGCAGTATTGTTAGCTGCAGCTGTGGCAGCAGCAGCTTTGGTAGCGTCGGTGACACACTTGGATTTCGTTGGCACAGAGCGTCGACTTGTAGTTGTTCGTAATGCCTTGGTAAACGTTTGCGGATATGTCCGCCAAGTGCGCGTAACTGACGATGTTGTAGTTGCGGTTGCTGCAGATTTGTCTAAAAGCAACGATGTTGAAACGGACACAGTTGCCGGTGGAGATGCAGGAGTTGATATTTTCGGAAAGCGATGTACACCAACTTTTTCGTTGACCAATGTTAATAATGTGGCGGACGAGACTGTAATGATGCTGGTGGCAACAGATGTTTCACTAATTCTGATGCAGTATGGCACAGTCTCTCGGCTGATGGTCTAAAAAAAAATTACAAATTAAATTATAAGAACAATCCACAAAAATGTTTATTATAAGTTATTAGATATTTAATTTTTCAAAATAAGCATGTCAGCTGCTCTAAGTGTAGCGACTTCTGCATTAACATTAAGATGTGTAATTAATTTTAGTATTGGCAATCAACCCACATTTTTTTGACAATAAAAATTTGGTTTGTGTAACAACACACACTTTTGCTCGCTCACCCCACTCACCTTGTTCACCGATTCACTGCAAAAGATGCTTGCATGCTACTCCCTTCATGAAAATTTTAAACGTAGTTTGAAGTTAAAGAAAGTCTTTTTAAGATAGTCTAGATCGTGTTGGTATCAAAATTCAATAGTTGAATTGTTGTTGTTGGTTTAAGTAATCGCTCAGTAAAACAATTTGGTAGCTTGAATTGAGGTGCTCCGCCGCTGCTGCTGTGGGATAGCTCCTGTCCAGCATTCCCACCATACGAGCACTGTTGCTTCCTCGTTAAGCTGCTGCAGCTTCTGCTTTTCTGGTCTGTTTCTTTTCTCTCGCCTGCCTATTTGGTAGCAAATCTCTGCCGCGTTGGTTGTTTGGTTGGTTTTTTCTTCTATGCTTATGTGGTAGCAGCCTCACTGGCTTCAAGTTTTTGTTGTTGCCTCTTTACCTCTTGATTTGCCTACTTTTCCTCTTTCCTCGAATGCAGTAGCAGAAATCACAATTGACGAAATTTTATTGTTTGCAATTTTACAGTTTCTTTTTCTACATTAAGGAATTAGTTTTAATTTTATTCTACTCTGCCTTGTCTAGTAATTTTTCTTTTAATATTATTCTTTTGTTTTTCTGCACTTCACAAACGCACTCGCACTTTTGCTACAAGTTTTCTTTCAACTTTTGATTTGTAATTTTTTGCCGTCTTCTTGATCTCGTTTTTTCTTCCACTTTTTTCTTTTCTTTGCACTTAAAAGGGAATTTTGGTTTCGATGTTTTGTAGGAAATCTGGAAACTGCAATTTTGTCTTTACTCGGATTTAGGCAGCGTTGGCTGAGTGCGAAATTAAATAAACAATTTACCGTGTTTTTTTTTCTGTAAAAGAGATGTTGGAGAATATTATGTAAATTCAAATTATATTCTGCTGTCAGTTCAGATCAGAGAAGTTAATTCTTGTTGCCTTTTCTTTCCATCAACTTTTGATTGTCACATTGCACCCAGCAAACAATTTACTACACATTCGGCCACTTGACACGAGTTGTCAGTTTTGATCTGAATCTATGTACATAGTATTTCCTAGAGAGGGTCTGCATGTGCAAATTAATTCAGTTTCACAAGACGCTTGGTAAAAGCTCAGTACAACCCTTTTGGTAATACTTAACGGTTTACGTCAAGTGTTAATACACGTCCAAAAATATAGGTAGAGGTATCAATAGACGCGTCTTCACCTCCGTAACAATAATCTGGAGGGGGAAATCCGATATTTTTAGAATTTTGCGAGATATTTGCAGTTAAAGTTCACAATTTTTCTGTCATTTTCATGTGGTTGTTGTAATCACATTACCCTGTGAGAAAAAAATGACCCATAGAGTCGGAACGGTGGTATGTTGCCACCGTTCAGGGCAACCACCTGGAGTTGGAATGGCGTAGCCCAGGGTTATTTTTTGAAGCGCGGCCGAAGGCCGCCTACGCGGAAAGGTGTTCTGCACATAAAAAACGTGGATCGGGCCCCGAATTTGGGAGCTAACCCGGGTCAATTTTCGGTTTTTCACTAATAACTTTTCACAGAAACAAAATATTGCTTTTCCCCCTTCGGGTTATTGTTACGGAGGTCAAGACGCGTCTTTTGATACCTCTCTCAAGATTTTTGGACGTGTATTAACACTTGACGTAAACCGTAAAGTATTACACAGAATTCTTTTAAGTAATTATGGCACTTTTGAAAAATCTGATTACATCATTCCTGTAAATGTGCTGTTCTAACTGATGCCTGAATTTCAGATGATTCGAAACCTATTTGAAACCTTTGTGGAACGCTCTCTGACAGTTTCCATGTATATATTGGAACAGGGCTACAAGATCTTGGTTCTTGGCGGAAACGTTCAGAAAGTGTAATTGAACTGCATCGAAACTCAACACTCGGTCAGAGTTGCCGTATTTCTTAAAAAAAAACAATCGGATCTCTCAAGCTTCGTGTCTATTTCGTTGTCGTTACAATCAGTTTTTACATGCTTCAAGCTTACTACGCAACTCTCAAGAAAGACCTCAAGAAAAAATAATGTATATTTCTTATGCTTTCACAATAAATTGTGAAGTTTACATTGATGTTTAAGATTTAAATTTAAAATTATCACCCGATTTTGCCATTTTGAATGGGTTGCCTTTTTACTTTTCATTTCCAAAATAATCATACTTATATCATAAGTAATATATAATTAATGGTGATAAAATAAACGAAATTCTTGAGGCAAAATGGCGTTTCCCCTCCAAGTACCCTTCACAACTGACATAGCTATCGCAACAGGCTTCCATGTCACGCAAAAGGGTACCGGAGCGTACCGGGTTCAAAAACACGACTTTTGACAGCAGGGAACAGAACCCTCGGGGTTTGTTTTTCTCGGAAATGGTAGAAAACTGATGCTTGTCGGTGACTTGGTTACAACCACCTCTGGCTTAGCATATTTTATACGTTGCTTGATGCAACCCTGTGTGTTAAGTAGCTGGCAACTCTGTACTTCGGTTAAAACGTGTTGAATTGCTTTCGGGACCGTGAAGAAGGTGAATTCGTTTGTCGTTCTTTTTGCCTAGTACACGATTCGAAGCGTGTAGTGTTTTAAAAAGTTGGTCAGAAAAATCATAAAACATCCAAAATGGTATGTAAAAAATATATAAAATCACATGGTAAAACGCAACCAACAGCATTGAAGTTTTAAATAAATGGTGTATTTTGGGGAAAGTGTATCAAGCAGCTTTCCAAATTCGTTTGAGAAAATTATAAAATGATATCTATGTCATAATGGCGAAGATTGAAGAGCTCGTTTGCTGCACCGAAGTGCAATCTCTGTTGGCTTCGTGCAACACATGACGTATGCAATTTCCTACAAAGGAATTTCTCAAGGCCAATATTTTCGATTTTGCTGCAGAGAGTGCATTTTCCTACCAGAAATTTCCGTAATATAAAGTTTAAATATATATTTTCTCATATTCTCTTTGTATGATGCTGCTTCTCCAATGGCTGGTGCTAATGTATACGTGGGTTCATGCAGGTCAACTTTACCGTCGACGAAATTCGTACCTTGATGGACAAGAAGCGGAATATCCGCAACATGTCTGTCATTGCTCACGTCGATCATGGCAAATCCACCTTGACGGATTCCTTGGTAAGTAATCTTTAGTATAAGATACATACATACCAACTAACCTAACTTGTCGATCACACGTCTTATGACGTCAGCGCAATTATTTCACAATACATTCTAATCTTTGTGTTTTTCCTTTTCTGTTCGTAATAGGTATCAAAGGCTGGTATCATTGCTGGTGCCAAAGCCGGTGAGACTCGTTTCACTGATACCCGTAAAGATGAACAGGAACGTTGTATCACAATCAAGTCGACGTAAGTAACGACCCTTACTCTCTCAATTTGTTTAATAAATACCACTTTATTTAAATAGCGCCATCTCTATGTACTTTGAAGTTGAAGAGAAGGATACTGTCTTCATTACTCATCCAGATCAGCGTGAGAAGGAGTGTAAGGGTTTCTTAATCAATCTGATTGATTCACCCGGTCACGTTGATTTCTCATCAGAAGTAACAGCTGCCCTACGTGTAACAGATGGTGCTTTGGTCGTCGTGGATTGTGTGTCCGGTGTGTGCGTGCAAACTGAGACTGTATTGCGTCAAGCTATTGCCGAACGTATTAAGCCAATTTTGTTCATGAACAAAATGGATCGCGCTTTGCTTGAGTTGCAATTGGAGGCTGAAGAATTGTATCAGACGTTCCAGCGTATTGTTGAAAACGTGAATGTCATTATTGCTACATACAACGACGATGGCGGTCCAATGGGTGAAGTGCGTGTTGATCCGTCAAAGGGTTCCGTCGGTTTTGGTTCAGGCCTGCACGGTTGGGCGTTCACTCTCAAACAGTTCTCTGAAATGTACTCTGAAAAATTCAAGATCGATGTTGTAAAGCTAATGAACCGGTGAGTTGATCTAATCATAGCTGCTTAAAATCTTGCCATATCCTTCGTTGGAGAATTCCATTGTTTTAAATATGCTTTTAGCACAATTTGTGTTTCACGCAAGAGGTATGCTCAATTTGGAGTAATCCGAATAGGTATACTTCTGTTGACCGTGCGACAAGTGCACCATAAAAGCAGATCAAAGGTGGTCTACTCAATTGAGTAGCCCTGATATCGACGCTTTGTAACGCTGTTCTGGAACCTCTTTCCTAATGTTCAATCGGAACATGCTGTAGATTTGTCGAAACATATAATCAAAAAGAGTTTTTATATAAAAAAAATAATATTTAATACAGTTGTTATTTAAATAGTGTTATGTGTTGCCGTATTCCAAAATAAACTCAATAAAAATTAGGACATTTTCACATATGTTATATATCTATTCATAAAAAATAAAAGAAAGGTTAAATAAGCTCTGATAGTTCAAATTTTGTACGAAAATGTTATTTTCAAATCATTTATATTTAATGAATATCGGGTCTATTAATATGTATGTTTAATCTTCCAAAAGTATACATATGTCCTATGTACATACTTCATGCCAAATTTCTTCTTTTCATATTTTAGTTTGTGGGGTGAGAACTTCTTCAATGCCAAAACCAAGAAATGGCAAAAACAAAAGGAAGCCGATAACAAACGTTCGTTCTGCATGTACATTCTGGATCCCATCTACAAAGTGTTCGATGCTATCATGAACTACAAAAAAGAAGAGATTGGTTCTCTGTTGGAAAAGATTGGTGTTGCTATCAAGCACGAAGATAAGGACAAGGACGGCAAGGCTTTGTTGAAGGTTGTTATGCGCACCTGGTTGCCAGCTGGTGAGGCTTTACTTCAGATGATAGCCATTCACTTGCCTTCACCTGTAGTAGCACAAAAATACCGTATGGAAATGTTGTACGAGGGCCCACATGACGATGAGGCTGCTATTGCTGTTAAGAACTGTGATCCTGACGGTCCTTTGATGATGTACATCTCCAAAATGGTACCGACTTCCGATAAGGGTCGTTTCTATGCCTTCGGTCGTGTGTTCTCCGGTAAGGTCGCTACCGGTCAGAAGTGCCGTATTATGGGACCCAATTATACACCCGGCAAGAAAGAAGATTTGTACGAAAAAGCCATCCAACGTACAATTTTGATGATGGGTCGTTATGTTGAAGCTATCGAAGATGTGCCTTCTGGTAACATTTGCGGTTTGGTCGGTGTCGATCAATTCTTGGTTAAGACTGGTACCATTACCACATTCAAGGATGCCCACAACATGAAGGTAATATATATATTAAAATAGCTTTCTTGTTTTTTAAATTTATATTTTAATATTTACTTTCAATTTGACTCAATGATGATAAAAAATATATCACAGACCTGTACCGAAAAAAGAATGAAGGATACAATTTTATACTGATTATTTAGTAATTTAAAAAACTATTTGCTCTCTGCAAGATTTAGTACTAATAATAATTTTCATCATTTTTTTTTTCCTTCCGTAGGTCATGAAATTCTCCGTGTCTCCCGTCGTGCGTGTTGCCGTCGAACCCAAGAATCCAGCAGATTTGCCCAAATTGGTGGAGGGTCTTAAGCGTTTGGCCAAATCCGATCCTATGGTGCAATGTATTATTGAAGAATCTGGTGAGCATATCATTGCTGGTGCCGGTGAATTGCACTTGGAAATTTGCTTGAAGGATTTGGAGGAAGATCATGCTTGCATTCCATTGAAAAAATCTGATCCCGTTGTATCATACCGTGAAACCGTATTCGAGGAATCGAATCAAATGTGCTTGTCCAAATCACCCAATAAGCATAATCGTCTGATGATGAAAGCTCTGCCCATGCCTGACGGTTTGCCCGAAGACATTGATAACGGCGATGTTAGCTCAAAGGATGATTTCAAATTGCGTGCACGTTACTTGTCTGAGAAGTACGACTATGATGTATCAGAAGCACGTAAAATTTGGTGTTTCGGTCCTGACGGCACTGGTCCCAATTTCATTTTGGATTGTACCAAATCTGTGCAATACTTGAATGAAATCAAGGATTCCGTTGTTGCTGGTTTCCAATGGGCCTCCAAGGAAGGTATTATGGCTGAAGAGAATATGCGTGGTGTCCGTTTCAACATTTATGATGTGACGTTGCACGCTGATGCTATTCATCGTGGTGGTGGTCAAATCATTCCAACAACACGTCGTTGCTTGTACGCAGCAGCTATTACCGCTGGACCACGTTTAATGGAACCTGTTTACTTGTGCGAAATTCAATGTCCCGAAGTTGCTGTCGGTGGTATTTATGGTGTATTGAACAGACGCCGTGGTCACGTATTCGAGGAGGCACAAGTTGTAGGCACACCTATGTTCGTAGTTAAGGCTTACTTGCCTGTAAACGAATCGTTTGGTTTCACCGCCGATTTACGTTCTAATACTGGTGGTCAAGCTTTCCCACAATGTGTGTTCGATCATTGGCAAGTGTTGCCCGGTGATCCGTGCGAACTTAGCAGTAAACCATACCAGATTGTGCAAGATACACGTAAACGTAAGGGTTTGAAGGAAGGTCTCCCAGACTTGGCCCAATACCTCGATAAATTGTAAGGCGCTGGTAGCAGTTTACTATGTGTGTTTATTGATGTAGAGCAAGTAGCAGCGCATTGATGGAAATCAAGCAAAAGAATCAAGCAAGAATTATACAAAAAAGAAAAACGATAATTACATAATTAAAACAATATAAAAGAATATATAAAAAAAAAAAAACTTATTTCTCATAGTATGAATTTGAGGCACATATTTACAAGAATGTACTTTCTGCTAATCGTAACACAATTTATATTTTGTGTAAGCGATTAATTTCATTGTACTGCATATTTTATACTTTATTTTAATTAATTTTTTATTAATGTGACTCAAAAAAACTGTATTTGTTTTTCTTTTATTTGTCAACGTTTTAATTCATGTTTCAAGTGTAATTTTAGGTTGCGTTTTTGGGTCATTCCCTTATTTTACTAGCCTTTGATTGTTCATGTTGTTTTTGGTGTTGTAGTAGCAATGCTTCGTTCTGCCTAGTCGCTTTACCCTCTCCTTCCGTAAGAAAGTATAGCATTGGTAATGAGATTCATCATATCCGTAGATCAAAAATCAATTTGAAAGTCTAAGGTAACAGCCCGGTACTTAGGCTACTAGTGGGTCTGTTGTAATACTGAATAGAATGCATCTCTAACCCCTTCTACGCCTAAAGTGGGGGGTCTAACCACTTCGTAGAGTCACTGTAGAGCGATAGAGATCTCATCATTGGACCTCGTCAGATTGGACAAGGATTTGACGGGAGCACAATTTCCAACACCAGTAGAGTGGAGTTACAGGAAATAAGGTGCTCCGCCTACTTGGTGTATTTGTCAATTCTTCCTGACGGATTACATGAAGTTAAGGCCGAGTCAATGAACATGCTCGTCCCCTTTCTCTCGCTTACTCTCTTTGTTTTGTAATTTTTCCGAAACTCATACTTTTTCCTCACTTTCACCACGCCTCCATTCGTAAAAACAAATCAAAATCAGTAAAAAAAATTTTCAAATGTGAGTTTTTTTCAAAACTTCAGTCAAAAAAAAAATTTTTTAAAAGAAAATCTCCAAAAAAAAATAATTTCGGCTTCTGCCTCAAAATTTGTTGTAAACAGAATGCAACATTCCTCTACGTCTTGGCCAAATTATCGTAACCAATATTACAATCCGGTCTACAAAATTCGTTCATTAATACAAACTTTGGATGCCGAACTGGCAGCGCTATCACAACGTTGTGCCTTATCAAAAGTGAGCATACTGAATCCAGCCAATCCAAAAGTGGACTACGTGCTAGGTCATACTAGTAGCGGCGCCAAATATAGTCCACAAAAGGATGTGACCAAAAGTATGGCTGTGTTGAGCGATTTAAATCCCGCAAACTCTGTGCAAACACGCACCCTATCCAGCATTTATCGATCGCGTGTTATCGATGCATTTCGTAATCGACGCATATTTACCGTTTACGGTAATTATCATACCATACGACGTGCGCTACTCAATCGTGGTTGGGTCGAGAAGTTAGCACCAAATCGTTATCCGAAATTGCAAAGTCTACCCGAAGAGGTGCTCCTACAACACGCCAAACGTGGCAATGATTACGAAGCTGTTGCAATCTCGAAAATCATCAGCCATTTTCCTGCATTCTTTATTTGGCAACCGAAGGCGCAACGCGACGATCATACCGATGTGCTACCATTGCGTAATCGTGTGCGGCGTGGACGTAATTTGGACTTTAGCACCAAAATCGGTTTAATTGGTTGCGCCGAACAGGAGCAATGGTTTCATGAGCAGGGCATTTGTGGTATGAGTCATCCGCGTTTTTATCGTCTCGGTGGCAGTACAGAAGAGCGTATGGCTTTCATTGAGGATTTTCGTCAGACACAATGTCGTAGTTTGCTGAAATATTTGTTAGAGAATGCGCATCGTTTAGCGGAGCTTGCTGATCCGGATTTTGGTACGATCTCCATTTCGGTGATACAATTTGCCATGACCAATGTTAAGAAGCACTTCGATGAATTTGAGCATCGCGCTTTAGATGATATCAATGAAAGGAATACGGATTCGGAAAATGTGGAATGGAAAAATTTTATAACAAATTCAAATGAAATTATACGAAATCATGCAAGAATTCAAGCCAGCCTGCCCTTGTTGCAGGACGTGACAAAGTTGAGTCGTATTTATTTGGCGAAGTTGGAGGACAGACGCCGAGATTACAAATGGGATGGTTACCGTAATTTGTGGATCCTTAAGCCGGGTTATCAATGTCGTGGTTTGGGTATTATCATACGTAGTTCGATTGAAGAGATTTTACAATGGGCTACAAACAATCCACAGAGAAGATACATCGCACAAAAGTATTTGGGTAAGATTCGTTTAGAATTTTAGTCGATTAATGCACGCCATGAGATGATGTGATATCACGCGATCACAAAAAACCTTTTTTTTAGTTGAATGAAGAGAACGATGCAAAATATCGTGAGTCGATATTAAGTGATCACATGATATCACGACATCATCAAGTCATGATAGAGTAATATTTAGAAATTTAACAAGCATATAAGAATTTGATTTGAGCCCACGAAAATTCATGAAAAATGACTGATGATATCAAAAAAGTGCAATAAACTTCATATTAGTCGATTGATGAGACGATGTGATATCACGTGATCACAAAAATATATTTTTTAAGTTAGATGAAGAGTGCAGTGAGTAGTCAGCATTGATTGCTTACATGGCTTGTATTTTTAAAATATCGTGAGTCGATATTAAGCGATCATATGATATCATGAAATCATCAAGTCATGATAGAGCAATATTTAAAAGTCTAACAAGGATACGAGAATTTGATTTAAGCACAATAAAATTCATGAAAATTGACTGATGATTTAAAAAAAGTACAATAAACTTCATGTTAGTCGATGTGATATCACGTGATCATAAAAAATTTTTTTTTTAGTTGAATGAAGAGAACGATGAAAAGTCCGCATTGATCGCCTTGTGTTTTCAAAATATCGTGAGTCGATATTAAGCGATCATATGATATCATGAAATCATCAAGTTATGATAGAGTAATATTTAGAAATTTAACAAGCATATATAAGAATTTGATTTGAGCCCACGAAAATTCATGAAAAATGACTGATGATATCAAAAAAGTGCAATAAACTTCATATTAGTCGATTGATGAGACAATGTGATATCACGTCATCACAAAAATATATATTTTTTAAGTTAGATGAAGAGTGCAATGAGTAGTCAGCATTGATGGCTTACACGGCTTGTATTTTTAAAATATCGTGAGTCGATATTAAGCCATCATATGATATCATGAAATCATAAAGTCATTATGGAAGTCTACCAAGGATATAAGAATTTGATTTGAGCACAATAAAATTCATGAAAATTGACTGATGATATAAAAAAAATGCAATAAAATTCATGTTAGTCGATTGATGAGTTGATGTGATATCACGTGATCACAAAAAATATATTTTTTTAAGTGAATTGAAGCATGAAGAGATCACTTAGGATCACTATATGACATAAAAAAGAGGCTCATCTTTAGGGGATGAAAAAATCTGAGAAATTTGAGGTTCAAGTCCAATGTCGAGATCAATTCACGAACTAAGAGAGGCGTGATGCTCTGTGTTTCTTGGTAGAAGACAATTTTTAATGCTAGCTTTTGGTCAATTCTTGAAGATCTAGCGCTATACTTTATTCTTCTAATCTATATTCTAGAGTCCTTCTCTTTACCAAAGTTCCAAAATAACATGCCAGCTTACCTAACCTTTGTTTCCCTCATCCACAGAACGTCCACTTTTGATACATAAAACGAAATTCGATATACGTCAATATATGCTAATGACGATCGGTGAATCGACTTTAACCATTTGGTTATATAAGGATTGTTACTTACGCTTCAGCTCGCAAGAGTTCACCATTGATGATCTACGCGAATCCATACATTTGACAAATAACTCGGTACAGAAACGTTACAAACCCAAAGCAACGCGTGATATACGTTTGCCAAAGAATAATATGTGGTCGCTGGAACAATTTAAACTTTATCTAAAACATTCAAATGCACCCGAGAACATATGGGAGAATCATATATATCCTGGATTTAAAGAGAATCTTGTAGCTGTTGTTATGGCAAGTCTTGAAGAGACACAATTTGTTGAGAACTCGTTTGAGTTGTATGGTTGTGATTTAATGTTGGACGAACAATATAATCCGATTTTAATTGAAATTAATTCAACACCCGATCTATCACCCTCAACCGATATTACAGCACGCATTTGTCCATTGGCTTTGAAAGATTTGGTCAAAGTTGTGGTCGATTTACCACAAAATCCACATTCGCCAACTGGAAATTTTGAACGTGTCTTTGAGGTGACATACAAGATTAAGCGCGATTATGATCCCGAAGTGGGTTTAGATGTTTGTGGTAAGGCAATGACGTTATTTAAGCCAACATCAACACCTTTGCCGATCAAGAAGCCGCCATATCGTGCGCCACCGAAAATTGTCAAGCGCACGGAACATGTTATTAGGGCGCCGTTGAAGAGATTGAGAAGAGTCAGTACGACGGTGAGTAATGTATTTTTTTTCAGTACTCAAAGATATTTCTGGGAAATGTGCACACTTGGCTCGACCTCCTACTCAAACCATCTTGCGGACTCCGCAAAGCGGATAATGCTCTTCGAACTTATTTTGGATAAGTCTGAGAGGTCATTAAAAAACCCGGACCCCATATGTTTAAATCTTTTTCCCCCACAGAGCACGGCATTCACAGAGAAGATGCGCCCTTCTTTCGGGCTCCTCGTCATCTCTGCAGCCCCTGCAAAAGTCATTGAAGGGATACATATGGGCCCCGTGAGGACACCCATGGGTAAGGAGAGCCTCCCTCTACTAATTGCTTTCTTAAGAAGAGACAAAAGCTAGTGACGGAACCCTGAGCTTTAGTGGGCTTCAAATACCCGAGGTGGCTAGGCCTATCATAAGGAGTCGACTTATCCACATAGTCCAGTGATTGGGGAACAATGCAGTCGTCCTCACGGTAGTTGTGAAAGGATCAAAAGCTGCATACCTGATAACAGGCTTTTTGGGCTCTCACACTCTGGCCTGCACACCTCGACTAGATGGGTAGCGTCTTGTCGTGCTTGTACTGCAAGGAAGTACCCGAGCGTACGTGGACTGCGACTTTCGACAAAACTCCCAAGAACCTTCAGCCGAAAAGCTTCAGGGGTTGTGGTTTTGTCGTTAGAAACAGCAACAACAACAACTACAAGGGAAGTCGCTTGCTTTGTTGGGAAAACTTATGAATCAGGAACTTAGATATGAGTTGGGTGGATCCTTATCCTTCAGCTGCAGCTCGCGTTAGAGCCGTCTGTGACAATTTCGGTGTTAAAAGACTTTTGTCAAATGGATGATCTTTCCATCCCTTCATCGAGCCATAAACTTAACGGACCTGGAGTCTTCTTTGGAAACTTTGGACACCAGACCTTCGATCTTTACTACAGAAACTCTACTCCTATCCTAACATCCCTTTCTCTTCTCTTCTCGTTGCAGAAGCCCAAAGTCCCCGTCGATCCTGGTGAAAATGAACCAACAATGCTGAAATCTGCAGCCAAGGAAGCGCTTGCATTACGTTACACTAAGCCAAAGTAAGAAAGCGAAGACTAACAAATTTGCTGAGTTCAATAGTTTAATAGGACACACACATTCATGTCATTTTGTAACAATTAAGAACAAATTAACTAAGTGAAACAAAACGGAATTTTGTACAACAAAACTCAACTCACAAAACTTCTGTCTCAGATTTTAGCCATTGAAGCCATTCATATTTGGTTTCCTTCCATGTCGTATTGGTGCTCGTTGTGCGCGAAAGATAACAGTGTGGGGGGTAGTGCTGCATGGACGTTGGGCGCCTAGACGCTAGCAAGGCGCATTTGAGGGCGTCACAGCCACCATGGACATTGGGCTCTTCTGGCAGGCTGACTTTGCTGCAGCATGCGTGGCTGCGGCTGAGCGACTATGCGCACGTCTGGAGCGTCGCCAAGTAACCAAGCTATGGCCGACTGTGCGTATGTTAGACGAGCTGGCACACTTGGACGCTGGTGGTGTGGTGGTGGACTCTGGGGCGTGTTGTGACTTTGCACGTTTGCTAAACAATTGACGGAGTGTTTGCTCGCATGCTGCTGGCGACAGTTCATTTGCGATGCTGCGACTACGCCCCGATTGTTTACCACGCAATTGTTCTTGTTGTTGTTTTGTCAACGGTTGTTGGTGTTGTTGTTGTCCGCGCATTCGGCGCAACATTTCCACGATATTCTCGACGCTTTTGCTTTGACTTTGCACTGCCGCATTTTCCGTCGACCTTTCCACGCCTGCAACTGTGACTTGACCTTTGACCTCTGCTGGCTGTGGCATAGCACATTTCTTTATAATAAATTTGAAATTTTTATCAGCTTCAAGTTGCGTGATTTTCGTGTCTGTCGTGTTTGACGCCGTTGCGCTGAGCCTCGCACCACAGCTCCGATAGCGCTTAATGACCGGTCCTTTGGGCTCTTCATCCTTTACGCCCACTGGCATTGTGTTTGCTTTACTTGACAGATTTGTAAAGGATTTACGACGTACACCAATGGCTGGACGTGGCGTCTTAAGCAGATTGGGACAAATTGCAAGCGGTGGTTGTGGTTGTGGCGTGGTCTGGTATTTACGACGTGCACTGTGCACCATTTGCAAGGGTGTGGGTGAGCCACCAACTGTGATGCTCGCTCCAACACTCAAACCACCATTTACACTACTCCGACTGCTATTCCCCAATTCCTGCATGTATTTCTCCACATACTCGGTAGCGTTGAAAGTGGGCATGGCTTTGTGTACGTTCGAGATGGCTGGTGTGATGGTCGGCCGTTGGTGACGAAAGCTATGTCCGTTGAGTGCTGAACGATCACGTGACATGTTGGGATGGGAATGTTGTTGTTGGTGGTTATGTGGCAGTTTTGTAGCGATTTGTTTACCCTTCACGAAGAGATTGAGACCCATGTAGGCTGGAGTGGGCGGCACGTTCTGACGATAAATTAGCTCGAATTTGCCCATATCCGCTTTGGGATCCAAGCGCCGATCAATGACAACTGGAAAACAAAAAGGGGATTAGTGAAGGAATTAATTGACTAAGAGATTAATGGGATCAACAATTAGGAATTAGTAATGTAATCAATTGATTAAACGGTTTTTTAATTAGTAAAAATTATTTTAATTTTTTTTTTAAGAAAAGGGGCAATTATTAATTGATTAGGATTAAAAAAAATTTAAAAACAAATCATGACTTTTTCACGATTATTAAAAATAATCGAAAAAAATCAAAAATAATCAAAACTAATCAGAAACAGTTTGTTGCTTACCTTTAATTATTTTTGATTCTTTTTAATAATCGTGAAAAAATCATAATTTTTTTTGATTATTTTTAATTTAATTGGAAAATAATCATTAAAAATTTAAACTAATTGGCAATCAATCATTAAATGAATTCTCAGGAAAATAATCAATCAAATCGGTAATCATTGCGATTAGTAATCATTATTTAACAGGTCTGTATAAGGCCATGGGTTGGGTTAGCATGAGTAGCAGCCAGGGTTTATAGGAGCGACTCACTCGGAAAAAATAAAGGTCCGTCTGATTACTTTGAGAGTGGCTGGGTTTTATCGATATAATTTCGAAAAGTGTCGAAGTGACTCGATGACTCAACCTAGTTCTCATCCATGTCAATTCATGTGGAAAGTGATTCTATAGTATTGAGGCCCAGGTCGCGTACTCCGACTGGACCTGGAATTTACCCTGGCCACTTAACTCTTGGCCTACTGGCTTAAGAGCAGGCTAGAGACGGCCAATAAAATTATTATATTCAGCTCGACACATCCGTCTCACAAGTGCTATGTTGATGTAAACCAGATTCCAGATGGTGCTTATTAGGCACAAGCTCGAGGCAATGAAGAGAGAGGTGAGTAATTTTCAGACCATTTTCGACAGGTTAAGCTCAGAGTCTTGAGTAAATATTAGCTTCTTTTATACCTTCGAGAATCTTTTAAAGTCACAGAAAACAACAACAAAATAAAAGAAGTGAGAAAAAGAAGAGGTAGGTCAAATGCAAAGTAAGCGAGCGATAGAGAGGGAAGAGAGTACCTTTGGCCAAATGTAAGGAAGTAAATTTTCGGACAGGAGACAACGTCTGCCGAGTCTGCGAGATTCACAACTCACCTTTTATCACATCTTCCAAGCACTGTGGGCACATGCGCGCCGTCACACTTGTAGTCGCACCCAAATCCGGACTTGAGTTGATCTCTATCAACCATGGATAATAATCTTCGCATATCATAAAATCAGCACCAAACAACTCAAACGTATTCGGACGTCGATCCATATTCTCTTGCGATGACAGCATTGTGCCGACAATAGCTTTCTTCATGCCTGGATATATGCGCTCCTGCCACATATCGTGTTTACCAATTTGACGTAAATACGCTTGAAATGTATAACAATCCCACATATTCTCGATGGGTAAACGTTTATCACGTTTACCGTTATTATATTTCTTTTGTATCGCATGATTTGTTAAATGCACCGATTCGTGATGATTCGTGAGGCTATACTCTTGCGAACTAAAACGTAAATAACTCTCTTGATACATCCAAACGACAAGAGGTTGAACATTTGTGATGAGAAACCACTGACGTATATCAAATTTAGTGTGGTGAATAATTAAAGGTCGTTCTGCAAAAGAGAAAGGGGGGAGTAGGCTTAGATTTTTCAAAAGTTGTTATTATTGGAGTTTGAAAATTATGAGTGTGTGTGTGTGTGTTTGTTTGTGAGGAAAATGCCAAGGACACCGGCAAACAAGGTTGCTTTGTTATTTTTTTTTCTTGTTGTATAACCTACCACTCATCTTTGCCCCCCCGGGGGCATAATTCTTGTGTTGATGGCTCACGCAACTTTATGGTGTCGTGCCAGGAAATTAGGCTTTATTGCCAACCTGTTGAGGTCGTCCTATTAAAAACTGAAAGTTCATTGATTTTTGTGTGCCGTAGCACAACAAAAACAACAAATCAACATTGCTATGCTGTCAGCGCGCCATGCCAAAGACAAATCGTATTGTGTAGGGTCGGGTGGTGGCGTTGTAATGTTAAGCGCGATTTTTGCCATATTGTTTTTTGAGATTTATTTTTAAACCTTCGCGTATGACGTTTGCCGTATGTTGGATTGTATGTACATATGTATGTACATATGTGTACTAGGGTGTTATGTAATGTTTATGAAATTTTTGCTTGACTGCTTGGTGATATGGGATGCTCTGCTTATGATAAATACAAATAAAATATAAAAATATAAAATTAAATAACATAACATAACATAACTGTTGGATACACTGGACTTAATCCAAAATAATAAAGACTACTGGCAACCTTGGATACAAGCCACAATATTTTTGACAGCAACTCAATTTAACGACGAGTTGCAACACGACGATGAGCCGAAGCGAACGTGCCTGAACATTCTTGACATTAATTAACTTTTCATATTAAATACATTTATATTACTTAAGTTTATATTCAATTTTGGAATTTAATAAACATTGATTTATGTATGTATATTGTTTGCATTAAACATAAACGCGTGTACATCACATTCACAACAATAACATAACATAACATAACATAACATAACATAACATAACATAACATAACATAACATAACATAACATAACATAACATAACATAACATAACATAACATAACATAACATAACATAACATAACATAACATAACATAACATAACATAACATAACATAACATAACATAACATAACATAACATAACATAACATAACATAACATAACATAACATAACATAACATAACATAACATAACATAACATAACATAACATAACATAACATAACATAACATAACATAACATAACATAACATAACATAACATAACATAACATAACAAAAATAAAATAAAATTAATATAAAAATGTCTAGTGAAACAAGTTTTTTTATTTTCAACTCACCCTAATACAGTTGTGCGAATGTGTGCCAACTTACAACATTACAAACATCTGTTTTATTAATTTGTTTTATTTTTATCGCACTGCAATTCACGTGCGAGGTGGTGCCCTCGTACATATGATGTGGTGATGTGATATGTTAAGATGTGTATGTGTGTGTTGTTTTTGCCACAAAAGAGCATATACATATTTTTGGCTATTTTTAGCCAATTTAATTTTATTATAGTACAACAACAGAGTGCTGGCGGCGTGTGTGTGCAATGAAGAGCGGCAATAAATTTGAAAAAAGACAAATGAGGATTCACAAAAATTTGCATTACGTATGTACGAAGTCATATGTGATGTGATGAAGTATTTTAGCTGAATTTTTTTATTACATGGTGTAGGCAATGAGTATGACCTACATTATATGGTTTTTGCACGCTTGTCGTTAAGGATCGCTACAACTTAAACTGCTGTCAACAACAAAATGGAGGTGAGAAGTTGTACTAAATTGCGTTTGGAGGCCATACTGTTTTCCAGTGCCACCAAAACTGTTAGTTTTAATAGGAAAAATTTAAATTTTGTATAAGGTTTATATTTTTTTTGATAGTTTTGAAATATTTTTTTGTGTCGCGATTCTTCTAAGTATAGCATTTTGATTACGTATACAAATTACAACTTTGAATTTACGTGGAAATAAAAATAAATTTTTGTACAGCTGGCAACCCTTTTTTATGAAAACTGTCTTATTATTTACATATATTCGGGCTTAGCTGCCAACAACTCACTTCTTTAGCCCCTCCCAACACATTAAAAACTTACCAATATACTTCTGCACCACATAACGACTCTTCGAACCAATCGATGGATTCACCAGCACCAATATCTTTTTCAAATTATCCATCAGCTGTATGCCACGACCACGACATTTATTCGCTGGCTTAACGATCCATAAATTTTGATAACCATCCAAAGTGTATTGCGGCCAAAAGGTTTGTAGTGCTTCCAAGAGTTGTATGCTTGTTTTGATCGTATACTCGGGAGCGCGCGTTGGTTCGGTGAAGATTTTCGCTTCCTCCAAAACAACTTGCTGATGTTGATGGAAAAAGACATCCCACTCATGCTCCCACACACGCGTCAATTCATCCAAATCGATATCTTTATGCTGACAACTATCCAAATATTCGCCACAACGTTTCAAAGCAAAGTCAATGCTATTGTAGGGCACTGTGCCCATTGTAGAGAAGATGGCATCCAAACCCTTGCGCCGATAACGATCCACAACTAGACGTACGAAAGCAATACAAGCAGTGAGTTTGAAATTGTCCATGAATTCTGAGAGTTCCTCCAGACTCCACACATTGTAGCAGCGTGGAAAATACAACTCCGACATACCTTCCTCATAGAACCAATGAAAGTCCTTGAGTTGTGCACATAAACCTTCCTTGGAAGTGAATGGCGCGCGATGGAATTTATTTATAATCATGCCAGGATTTTTAGCTTGATCTATGTAGTCGCATTTCTCCTTACGATTGGTCCATAAGAAATCGATGGGCATGTGCTCGAGAAAGCGCGACATAATATTACGTTCACACTTGAGCACATATTGGCGACGTGTCTCGCCGGGCTTACGTTTGGGTAAACCTTGTGCGAGATCATCGTAGGTCACTTGACACACGCCTGTGGGAATTTGTTTGCGATGCACATCCAGTTTCTCTATCCAACCACGTGAGGCGAGCGCATTGCGTACGGAATGAAATGAGCCGCGTATCGTAAAAGTTTTATTCTGCTTCACAGCTTCTTGTGCGCGTCGACGTAGTTCATTGAGTCGTTCTGTGGTGATCCATGTGCGTCGATTGCAATAATTGCTGGGTGGTGCAGTTGGTATGATCTCCTTGCCGGTGGCGGTGGTGATTGTGGCAGTTGTTGTTGTTGGTTTCGTGTTTGTTGGCGCATACGATGCTGTGTGATTGGAAGTGTTTGTTGTAATCTTGTGAGTTGTGGCTGCATCTGTGCAAGTCTTTTGCACATTTGCTTTAGTGGCCGTCTCCTGCGTAGACACAATTTCGGTTTCTTTTGCACGATTCGGCAGTCTACTTTGCGCGCTTTTTAACTTTGGTTCCACTGGCGTTTCCTTCTCTTTGTTGCCTGCATCCTTAACGCGACTCTGCTTAACAACTTCACATGGTTTCTCATGCATTGTGCATGCCCCACCCCCCCTTTGATCTATGTATGCTTGCACCCTCTAAACAACCAACCGCAAGCCCATTCGTATACGCGAACCGCGCTTCTTCAAAAATCAATCACAACTGAATGATGGGATTTTGGTTGGCAATAAATTGAGCTATGTTCACGGGTGGCGTACGCCGTTCAGAGTTGCGACCGTCTTGGCGGCACATGGCGCGCTTTATGTAGAGCAATAGTTGTCTACTTGTTGCCATGGCGTCCACAACCAATCAGGTGTGCTGAAGCTTATTAGAGCAACGATTTAATACAATACAATTTGGAACGGAGTCGATTGTCTGCTGTGGGCGTGCAAAAGCATGTTTCGTACTACTGAGTAGGGCTCGTGGAGTGAGCGCGGGCGACTGTGCGCCGCTGTGTGGAATGCGATTTCGCGAAAGTGGAGTTGGCAACCTAGTTTCGGCAGAGCTTCACAAGGATTTCTTAAGTTTCTTTTTTCTTTTATTGGTTAAGTATTACATAGTTTTGCATAAGTTTACTTGCGGTTTTTGTTGTTGTTGACTTTCGTAACATGTTGTGTACTGGAATTTCTTGGCTATTTTTCATGATTTCGTGCCTTCCTTGCGTTTGGCACATCCGTTTTTAGGTGAAGGTAGCAAACTTTTAAAGTATGTACATATATTTTAAATATTTGAGTTGTTTTTCCTTTTAAAACTTGTTAAAGAGATACAATCAGTTGAGTAATTATACTCATAAATCGTTTTTGTTCAAGGTGGAGTTTTAAAGTCGGTCGGTGCTTATTGCAAATTGTGGTTATTGAACACTTGAAGTTGCATATATTTTCCAAAGTTTGATTGCAGTTTGAAAACCATTGGAGTGCAACTGAAATTTTAACACATGGCAACACTCGCATCAGCTGTCATGCTGACATAAAAAACACAAAACACGTGGCGTGCAAAAAATTGCAGCAAACTTTAAAAAAAGGAAAGAAATAAAAAGATATATATTTGTGCGATAAAAGGTAGTATTTATAATATTATATTGTGCATTTGTTTAAATAATTAGTGAAATGCCTAAAAAAAGTAAAATGTGAAGTTTGATTTCAGCTGGAAAATATTGGTGAAATTCATGACGGAATCCAATACTTTTTCAAGCGGAGAAATAAGAATATTCTCACAACAAAAACGTTCACTTTGCCTCCAGAATCATGTACTGTTTCTAAAATAGAACTCGAGTTAACAAATCAATGCTGGATTTTGACTCAAATGAGTTGCCATTTGATTTAAAAAAAATGCTAACTGGGAATAGACGAAACCTAAATACCAACGCTGACCTCCTCAAAATTATTCAACGCATAATAAAATTATATGTACATATGTATATAAAGCTTAGTAGAAAGCATTCATCATAAATCAAGCATGCAGAAATTTCATTTTCTTAGAAATATCCCGTAAAAGACCGCATAATTGGTATTTATCAAATATTTTTTCTTGATGCTAATTTTAACTTAATTTCTTTTGTCTTCACACTAAAGCTGCCTGATGGTGAATTTGACCTAAATAAATTTTGATATACGTGTTTTGGAATTTATTATAAAATGTCTTGAAAAGATTTATTGCAATTTTACGCTTTGCAGACGTATTGGAATGAATTAAAATATGTATTGCGGACGTTTGAAAATAACATTATTTCAAAATATTGTGACAGATGGTGCTTTGTTTTTTTTTTTAAATTTCTTATTTAATGCATCCATATGTCCGTTTATTTCCGTTTATTAGCACTTAAGGAAATTTCTATTCATCTTGAATCTTATCATTATTATTTGAAAGAAAAAAAGTAGAAATATGCCCATTTTACAGCAACCAGCTGTTGTCGCCAACTCTGATACATTCGTTTACCCTTTAATTTTGCGCTCAAATTACTAATATTCTACATACGCCCTGTACGCCAATTGTTTTCAATGCATGCACGAGCTTGTAACATTTGCTGTGTGTTGTTGTTAGTCAGTGTGCCTGCTTGCCTCCTTTTCAAATTTTGCTATGCTGCAAAAACCAAGCAAAAAAAAAAGCTTACGGTTTAACAAGCGAAGAGCTTTGCATTTGGAGTTTCGTTGCGCAAACACTTCGTAAGTGTGTTTTTGTGCTCATCGTGTCTCGCATGCTGGCCGTAAGGCTGCGTTGCTTTGGAATAAATCGTTGCATCGTTTTGGCTCTCTTTGCGTTTTGTTGTGTTTAGCTGGTAAGATTTATTGTTGTTAGTCTTATTTGTAGGTTTTCTTTTGTTTTGTATTTGCTTTGATTTTTTAGATATGTGTATTTTGTTGCTACAATTGTTTCTTTGCTGGTGTTGAACGAATGCTATGCGGCGGGAAAAGCGACCTGCGAGGGGCGTTGTTATACACGGTGCGAGTCGGTGTTGGTCGGCTTTTTCTTGACGTTTTGATGCTCGCACAAACATGGCGGCCATTTTGGTAGAATTTTAACAAATTTGATACTTTTCTCTTCTTGTAGCAAATGGCATTATATTATAAGAGTTTGAATAAATGACATCAACTGACTAACGTAGAATTTGGTCATATCAGATCATATCAAATCACATCATATCATAACAAGTTCACAGGATCACTTGAGGAATTGTATCATAGCATATCTTTTTGTTTAAATTAATATGATATATCGTATTATAAGACATCTCATCACGTCATTAAATTCAGTAAAACAATATCATATGACATTGTTTAAAATTAAAATATGACTGAAACTGAAGCTGAATTTCGTCATTTCGGAAATTATGATATCACACGAAGCTCATACGACCTTTAGCCGGGTTTTTTTGCTGTTAAAGTAATAGCAACAACAACATATGTATCTCATCATGCGTATTGAATCCAATAAATGAATACGATATCACATCATATGAAGACAAATTGCTGCTCATATGTTTTACGTCAAATCTAATATCATATGATTTCAGTGAAAATAATAAATATCACATGAAGTCGTTCTACATCAAATCACATTGCAAGGCGTCTTCTAATATCAAATGTAGCCAGCTCATATACATATGTACATATGTATGCATATTATTTCCGAATTTTGTAATTTAAAATTTTTTTGTTAAATTTAAAAAAAAAAAAAAAAAAAAAAAAAATTTTATTTTAATTTTTTTATTTTTTATGTTAAATTTAAAAAAAAAAAATTTTTATTTAAATTTTATTTGTTTATATTTTAAATTTTTTTTGTAAATTTTTTTTTTTGTTTTTTATTTTAGGTTAATATTTAAAAAAATTTTTAGTTAAATTTGTTTTTTCTTTAGATTTTTTTTAAATGTCGTTCTGGTACTTAATTTTCACAGGTCTGAACACAGCTGAAAATTTATTAAATGTACTTTTAGATAGGAAGTTTTTAATCCTTTGCTGAGCTATGGTGATCTTCCATTCAGCCATTGATATCACATCATAGCACATCACATCATTTCACCTAAAAATGAATACGATATCACAACATTACATTTGCATTTGATAAAAGTTTTGGCACAAAAAATCTTCTCTAAACGGCAACCCTGCGCATTGTACGTCGATTCGGCTTTGTTGTTGTTTCGATAAACAACTTCTGTGCGCTTATAAAATCAAATGTTTTGCAGGAAACCAAATCATAACGTGCGTGTAGCAAAACCAGCAAAGACATAACACAAACAAAATTAATGGAAAATCAAAAAGAAATTTCACACTCAGTAATTTTTGCTCTCCAAAAAATAAAATTCCAAAAGAAAATATAAGGCGAGCAACTAGCGCGGCAATATAAAAGTTTATGTTCACATTGAATTCAGAACACTTACCAATTGAAGGTTGTGTCGGTTAGACAAAAGCGAAAAGGATACAAAAAGCGCACGTGAAAGTTATACTAAAATTCTAACTAAAAAACGTATAGAATACGAAAACGATTTGCTTTTTCAAAAATAAAAATTTTTGTGCGAAATTTATGTGAAACTTTGACAACGACAAATTGTGAGTGCGAAAATTTTTCAAGTGTATAAATGCTTTGAAAAATATTTGAAAATTAATAAAATAAACAAACATGAAAATATTGGCTTTTTTCGAAAATATAATAAATTAAATAAAAATTTAGAAAAACAAATTAATCAATTAACACCAAGTATAGTTGAAAATTAATACAGGCGAAAAAAAAGTCACTCACAAAAGCTAATAAAATACTTTCTCTGCGCAAAACGACAAAATATTTTTCAAAAACAAAAAAAAGAAAACAAAAAGCCTAAAAAAAACTGCGCACAATTTTTCAACTTTGCGGTGTCTTGTGCGGTTTTTGGAAATTAACTCATTATTTTGGCGTGAAAATACGACATACATGTATATAAATGTAACTGTATGAGTAGACAAAATATTTTGTTCAACCGTTATCGCCTATATAAAGCGCCATTTTATTGTTTTTGTAAAATATATAAACTTGTTTATATTAAAAGTGCCAAAAAATTTGACAATCTACTATACAATTTTTATGAACTTCGTGCGATTTAAAAAAAAAAAAAGTGAATACTGAAATATTTTTGCATCTTTGTCAAGTTCATTGTCAAATTGACTAACGCACGGTTTAAGCCACAGGTTTTGTGGTGTAAAAATATTCATAAAACGTTTAAGTTTCGAAACTTGAGGGCAGCTTTTCGAAACCTGCAAATTCATAGACATTCAAAATATTTGGAAACATCATATCGCTTTATAAGTAAACTGGAACAGTGTGGCGGCTAAAATGGGCACTTTTGGTGAGTAAAAAAAAAAACAGAAACAAATAAATATTTATGTGTATAGAGTGTAAAGATGTGCGTTCAAACGAGGAAAAGAAATTTTCTTGAATAAATTTCATCGTTAAACAGATTTCAATTTTATTTATTAGTAACATTAATTTGATTTTGATTAATCAACATTTAATTAGTTTGCAAACTAATCATTCTAATCAAATGATTATTTGCTGTTTAATTATGTAATAAGAAATCATATTCATTTAGTTCGTGTACCAAATACTTCCACAATGTTATTGACCGGCGGTAAATCAACAAATTCATGAGGTACCAAGTCATTTCCTAACAGGGATTTCGAATTTGTTTCTTAGTTAGAAATCGAACTTAACTACAATTAAATTAATAATCATTACTTTTTTGACGTTATCAAACACAATAATCCATGGATTGATTTGCTTTCTGACTTACCGAATAATTTTTGAGAAAAGATTAATATTTTAGAAAAGATTTTTTACTATAACAGATTAATTTAATATTAATTAAATAAATTTCTAAATTAAAATAACTGAAATAATAGCAGTTATTTGAAAAAATCATTAACAAGGTAAAATAAAAAAAAATTATGAAATAACTGATAAATAAACACAATAAAATAATTTAGAGTAAACAAGCAATCCAAAAATGATTAGAGAATATCATTACAAATCTTAAAAAATGCAAATGATTAAATAATAAAAAATAACATAATAACTATTTTATTCTTGATTAATTGAGTGAATTGTTTAGCCAACAAAAAAAGTACATAATTAAATAATTAAACACATTCAAATAAATAAGTAGCTAAGATTAATCATTAGTTGGAAGTAATTAAAATGTATTTAGTATTCAATCAAATTTTTTTTTTCAAAATCTTAAATCAGCTTTCTTCCTCTTCTTTAAACGGCGCTTAATTAAATTTAACCGTCTAAACGATTTTTTGCAGTCGAATAAAGCTCACCAGTCGTTTCATCTTTCTGCCCACTGGCGCCATTAGAAATAACAGATAATAATCCATATCACTTGCGAAATTTTCCAGAATATCTAAAACACATAGTGTGTAAGCAGGAAGTAGATTATTGACACAAATTTCGTTTCTGAAAAAGCAACAAACAATTGTCCTTTGCATTATTCATGCCGAATAGGAAAATAACTTCACTTTAGCCCACTGGTAGACATCTAGTAATGATAATTATATACGATTAAGTTATTGTAGCTGAGTTGCATGTTGCTTTAATGATGGTTCACTCAAGATATTAGTAGAGTAAATATGTACATAGCTACCCTGTAGGAAATATTAAATGCAAAAGTAGTAAAAAAAAATTTTTCAGCTGACCATATCAGTAGAGCCAATTATACAACAAGCAATGGTTTTTGTTGCAAACATTTAACACGGAAAGCCCACAATTATCCTCAGAACTACTGACTGTGTAGGTTGGTTCCACTTCGAGACTTTAGAACTTGGATTGCACCATTCTTGTCAGTGTCAAAAAGTGGACGCCTTGTTGAGAGTGCTATACAGCAATTCACCACAATAGTTGATTACAGTGGTGACTTACACTCCACCCCATGCGTCCTTCAGGGTATAGATTGGTATGTAAGTTTCCACGAAATACATATATGCTTGATATGTCAAGGTAGGGGTACATTGACTGACACTTGCAAACGTCAAGTATAAATAGAAATTGAATATACTTTTTTATGTCCAAACAATTCTAGTTCTTGTTACTTACAATTTACGGGACTGAAAATGTGGGCTTTTATATAAATTTTTTTTAAATTTTTGGTTGATAAGCAAAATATTTCTAAGTATTTTAATTTTATTTGTTGATTATGTTACTAAAAGTAAACCGACCTTAGAGAGGGCCAACAAATCGAAAAAAATATTGAATTCTAACTTGAATTCCATCAATATTTTCCAATTGAAATCAAACTTAACTTTTTACTTACTTTTTTGGGCATTTTACAAATTATTTAAACACAGTACACAATAAAACATTATAAATACTACCTTTTGTAACACAAATATATATCTTTTTTGGCAATTTTTCTTCCGCCGTTTGATAATTTTTTGATGTCAGGTAAGACAGCTGATACAAATGTTGCCATATGTCAAAATTGCAGTTACACTCTCAATATGCACTCCAATGGTTTTCAAACTGTAATCAAACCTGAAAACAAATTTTGAAACATGCTGGAGATTACTTTGAATTTTTTTTTTTGACATTTCTCAAGCATCAAAAAATTGTATAAATGCACATTTTTAAATAGTTTTGGTATAAAAAAAAATTAGCAATTCTAAAAACTTGCTTAAAAAATTAAGAAATGTACAATTTGGTTACTAATCTTGAAACAAATAATCCCGAGATTACCCGATCAGAAGCAGAAAATCTCGGTTTTGTCAGATCAAATATCTATTTTAGGCCTTCGTTAGCTTCACAGTCAGTCTCTAACTTAATCAACATTACCACCAACAACGCAGCGGCAGGATATTTGAACTTTTATCTTTGTTGCTGCTATTTTTAGCAATTTCTTAAGACATTGACATATGTGGATATTAATTGAAATTGAAGTTAAAGCAATAATAATACAAGGAATAAATTGATATAACACAAATTCGAAGAAAAACTTATTTATGCAAATCAATTTTGCAAAAAATTTATGTAATTTGTTCTTTCATACAATTTGATGATGAGATTTCTTACTTTATCTATTTACATATTTTATTTGCGTAATTTTATGTAAGCTAATAAACAAAACATTGTAGAATAAATGTACTTTGAGCGCTGTCATTAATCCGAATAACGAATAACTGTGACTGACAGCTGCAGTTTGTGTAACATTTGCCATGCTGTGACTTACGTCGTCGAGATGTTTCCATACAAACATTTACTGTCAACTAGTAGAATATGAGACTGGAAATTCGGTAAATTTAATTTAAAAAAAAAGTAACTTAAAATGAGTAATCCATTTAGGAGCACGAGCGCTCACGTATGTACATAAATCGAAACAAATTACAAACTCACCATTCCAACTAATCCTGTTTTATCCCACGTGGCATTGGGTAAATTTCCATAAATACAAATAATAAATTAAAATTGATGTAGGAATAGTTAAAATTAGCTTTTACATGCAATTTGTATGACTTTTATTTGAATATCTAAAAATAATTTGTGAGCGCAGTCCGTTCCTAGAATTACCGTTATGTGCCACGTGGAGCTCATGAAAAATATAAATTGAAATTAAAGTGGCCTTTTATCAGCCCTTTTATAAATATTTATTTTAGCTTACAATACATTTACATACATACATACAATTGCACAACATACATAAATAAAATTTATTGCGTTACCGAGCTTGAATGCGAACCTACCAAAGCAACACCCACACAGCGACACAATTAGAGTGTATTTCACAAAAGCCTATTCTTGTAAATATGTATATTTGTATTGCTGAAATAACGGTAGGCAAACCAACAGTTATTAGATCGTATCTGTATGTATGAATGATTGTACGCATATCACTCAGAAACTCGTGCATTTAATTGAAAATAAATTGCAGATATAAATAGCTGGATTTCTAATTTAGAGTATAGAGCCTTCTTCACTGCAGAAAAGTTTTTTGTTTCATCATAGTTAATTCATTCGAAGCAGTCAAGTATTCAGCAATGGATTTGTGGATGGCTTTAGAGTTGTTTTGCCTTGAAACAACTTTGATTGTGAGATCGGGTTCATCGTTTTGGCTGATCCTTCCAAGTTTGTATGGTTATAAAATTGTAGAAAAGTCATCCTGCTCATAATCTAACTACTCTCTGAACATTATCTGCCAAGTCACACTTTTCGCCCTTACAAAAGTGCGCTCTGGGCTTGAAACCCTTACACATCTTCACTCCTATACCCATCTAACATGAGTCCGCACGGTAAGATCCAGCAAAAAAATGTTTGAACCATGTTGACATGGCACTGCGAAGTCATTAGTCTTTCCACAGTCTGAAGACTAAATTAGGTTACTGTGAGACAGTTATGTATTAAATTATCAAAACGAAAGTAAAAAAGAAAAAAAAACTCCAACAAAACCCACTGAATCTATAAATAAAGCGAAAATTTCATGTTTATCTAATATTATCACACAACAATAGCAGCAATCAACGAATCTGCTTGACTGCCAAAAGGACGTCAATTCGTGCTGGCTGGTGTTACGCGAGCTGGTGTAGCCTGATACGAACCACGCTGACAACAAAAAATAAAAAATGTGGCACGAGCGCACAGTAAGGACGAACAGCAATGAGCGCTGAAAAAGGACAACCAAGCAACAACAATGTTTTTTTTATCTACAAACACAAACGAATTTACCTTTTTTGTCATGGCTGCATGGGTGTGTTTGTGTCACAATGATGACGTCAATGCAAGCTCGTTTCCAAACGAATGACTGCATTTCCATTTACAAGCATACTTACGTATTTATTTTCGTCACTAAATGGCGCCGATGGCGTTAATGGTGTCGACAGCGCTGCCAACGTCATTTTCGACGTCGTGTTTGCTGCTTCATTTGCAGGTTACCGTTAGTTTGAGAGTGTATACCGTTGGTTACGAGTATTTTAACTGCTGCTCTTGCTAGATTTATACCCAAAGTTGGTTTGAAAAAATAAAAAGGAAAAACGAATAGAGTTGCCACTTTTTTCTAAAAAATAAATAAAATTATAATATTAATTAAAAATTGTAAGAAATAAAATTATAATATCAATCAAGTTTTAAGCCAAAAGTAAAAAATTTCTATTGTTTTCAATTAGAGTTGCCACCTATTAAAAATAATTGAGTATGTAATTGTAGTTTGCCACTCTTCAACTTATTATAACAACTTTGCCTTAATAAAAAATTTACAAAAAAACGTCTTCACTTAAAAAAAAAAAATTAAAATTATTTAGCTGCCGCTGGGTATATAAAATATATTGCCACCTACACGTCAACCTGCTCGCTTTTGATTATCGTTGTTGTTGCTGCTTCTGAAATCATTGTAGTCATTTCAAATAACCTTTATGTTGGCGTCATATCGCTCCGTACCTTTAATGTGTGTCATCATTTAACCCCTATTGTGCTGTTTTAACCCCACCCACACGTAGATGTCAATCGCTTTTGTCTATGCAGTTTTGTTTTTATGTATGTGTGTGTGTGAGTGTGTACAAGGTAACACTAGGACAATGCTGAAATTTTGTACAAGCTCTGTAGGTACATTGGCACTTATCGCCATCGAAGATTTCTGGTTTATGATATGTTTGCTACGACAATGTGCGGTCCGTTTACGGAATTAATCCAGTACGAACCGCTTATAGCAACTTCTCAAACAAGCTCGATTGGGCAACTCAACGATTTGCTTCAGCCTCGTAGATCTGGTTGATGGTTTTTAGTAACCTTTGAGTCACCTTAAAAAGCCTTCAACCATTTTTATACTGCAAGTAACCTAACTACAAACTAGTTACAAAAATGCTAGTTTGTAGTTAGTTGGAAAAAGGTTAATTTTCCTACAGGGCGCACAAAAAACAAAAACAATACATCTACGTGTGTGTGTGTGTGTGTGTGTGGGTGGCATGAGCACATTTTCCTTTCTGCTGCACACTGTGGCATGTGGCGCGCTTATGTCAACATTTTACTGTTATCCTCGGCACAGTACTCATTCAAAGTGCTTGCGTTGCAGTAGTGTTCCTGGCTCGTGGTTAGTGCAGCAACGTCTTTGAAACATAACAAAACCGAAGAGCAACAACGTCTACTTTTCGCTATTCATTCATTCATGGAATTTTGTTTTTGTGCGTGCGAATCCTTGCAAATTTGAGTTTCATTCAATGTCAAGTTGTGCGTGGCGTTGGTGGTGCATTTGAAAGTCCTTGCGTGTGTGGTGGATGCGTGATTTTGTATCACGTTTGTGTTGATTCCTGTTGCATGCTTGTTTTACAATAACAACAAATTGTGTGGCGGCCTTTGTGTGACCACAACGCAAATACAAAACAACAACAATAACAATAACAACGTCGTCATATTCACTGTTGCTTGTCTTCCGCGTGAACCAACTTTCATTTCCACAAATTGACAGTGACAATCATTCTAACGCACACACATGACGCATAGTGCTGACTTTGTTTACTTTTTGTGAATTATTAAAACTATTATTGCGGTTTTAAAATTTCATTTTTATTATGCGCATTTTTCAAATTGAACTGCCTAATTATCGTGTGTGTAGTTTATGAATTTGACTGGTTTATGCTCGACAATACGACGTTGTAAATAAATTCGGTGGCAAAAAGACACTTGTGGCGTGGAAAAATCATACATATAAAGTGCACAACAACAACAAAAATATTGTGGAAAAAGTATTCATTAAATTAGCTAATTTGTTGCCGCGGAAGCGTCGAAAAAATGCATTGGTTGGTTATGAGAAATATTGGAAAGACTGTGGCTTACTTGAAGAAACTAAAAGGTGAGACGTCGAACGGTGTGAATTTTTAAAATTTGAGTAATTTTTTTCATTCAAAAGTTCTATGGATATAAGCTTAAATAAGTCCGGAAATGTTTCAAATAAAATTTTTTTACGATGCTTAAATGTTTATATTTTTGCATTTAAATTTAGGGTATAAAGTCTAAAAACATAGACAGTAACCACGTAAAAGCTTACCATCTTTCGAGTTGCTGTTTTTTTTTTGTTAAAATACGGCCAAAAATATTTTTCCTTCGTTATACATAATGCCCAAATTATTTTAATAATTTTTTTTAGTTAAAGATAGGTGGCAACCCTATAAAAAATAAAAAAAGTATCAAGTACCAAAGTTTTGATAGAAAATTCCATAGATTGCAACAGATTTTCGGAATGAAAAAAAAAAAAAAAATTGAATTGATTGGCAACGCTGTGCGACAAGCCCTATTAGAAATATTGTTTTTGAAATAAGTTGTAAAAAAGCATTTCTTTAAATACCCATATTGCCATATAAATTTCGATTTATTTAAAAAAATATTAAAAAGGTGGCAACCCCATAAAAATATAAAAAAGTAGCAAGTACCGGTGCTTTGAGATAAATTTGTAATTTGGGTGGAAAGCCGAATAAAAAATATTTTGTTGGAAATAAGTTGTAAAAAAGCATTTTTACAAATACCCCTAATGCTATATATACAGTCAAACCTCTTTTTATGCGGGGGATAGGGACCGTGTAAAAATAATCGCACCTTTTTTATGCGATTTTTTTTGTGCGGATTTCTTTTTTTATGCGTTTTGTTTTGTGCGATCCTTTTTTTGTGCGATACATATACAGGCAGTGTCAAAAGAAAGTGTACACCATAAAATTGAAATTTTCACCAATCACTGCATATTTTTGAATAATTTCGCAAATTTTTTATAAAAGTCTTCATACATATACAGTTTGTACTTTCAAAGTTAAAGCTCAAAAGTTTTTTCAAAATTCAGGAAAATTCGACAAACTTTCAACAAAATTTCAAACTTTTTGCCCAAAATTTTTAGATTTTTTTTGAATACGCAGTTTTGTAGCTCGTTGAATTTTACAATAAAATGATACAAATCTTAAGCCGCTTCAAATTTTGTTGAAAGTTTGTCGAATTTTCCTGAATTTTGAAAAAACTTTTGAGCTTTAACTTTAAAACAACAAACTGTATTTTAATGAATACTTGTATAAAAAATTTGAGAAAATAATTAAAAAAAGCAGTGATTGGTGAAAATTGCAATTTTATGGTCTACACTTTCTTTTGACACCGCCAGTATATGTACCGCACAAAAAAAGGATCGCACAAAACAAAATGCATAAAAAAAGAAATCCGCACAAAAAAAATCGCACAAAAAAAAATGCATAAAAAAGTGGCGCATAAAAACAGGTTTGACTGTATTTCACTTCATTAAAAAAAATTTAATCGGTGGCATCCTTGCAAAAACATCGTCAGTGGCAACGCTAAAGAAGAAAATATATAAATTCAGCATATTACCCACATTCAAAAGTTCTGTTAAATATGAAAATTCGTATTAAATATAGTAGCGGCCATGCAAAAATTCAATTAATATAGGATTAGATGGCAACCCTAGGTAGACATATTTTTGCTGAAAAACTAAAATTTAAAAAAATTCGAAAAAATTAACTATCTAAAAATTTCATTGACAAGCGCCTTCTCTCAATAAAAATTCAAAACATTTTTAGCTGAGATAGGATGTTGTCGAATAATTTTATAAAATAGGGTGATCTGTCATTTGTTAAGTCGGTATATACCATGGCGTATGAGTAACTTTTCAATTTGAAAGTTCGGAACATCTCGCATAATTCAAAATAAATTATAAATTAAGTAAAATAGTTAATAAAACTTTCAATTTTCTATAATTTCCCTCATTAATTGCATGTCAGCATATATGTATGTATGTATCTACGTACATACATATTTACAAAAACAAAAGATGCACGCGACATAACCTTCAAAAGTCAACGTGCATTAAAAAGCGGCTATTAAAGAAATACGCACATTGTCTACTAAAATAATAATCAAAATTAAAAAAAAAAATTCATAAAAACAAAATTCCAAAATTTATAGCGCTCTTAATTTTGTGTTATTTTTTTTTTTGGTATTAAAATTTTACTTGCAAATTGAAAAATTGTCAAAAATACTGTCATCATAAGTGAGCGACAAAAGCAAAAACAAACAAAAAAATCTAAAGCATCAATAAAATATCTGTAATACATTGTGACTTTAATGGGCCACTTGTGACGCACATAATAGCCTTTGACAAACCAAAATAAGTATTACAAACAAAGAAAAATAAATAATTTACATACAAAACGAAGGAAAAAAAAACGACGAAAAAACACTAAAAAAATAAAACAAAGTGAAAAATATCGCACTTAAAATGCCCGGCATTTCGGCGAGCATAGCGGCCAACTGGTCGGTAGACGTCCAATGCTGTAAAGTCGGCAACTTTTTAATGTGTCTGCGGTTGTTCATGCTGTTGTTGTTGTTGGTGATGCGCTTCGTTGTGAGACGTTTAATGATGACCTTTCGACAGCATTTTTTTGGTTAAGCTTTCCAAACAATTTATTTTTCATTTAATAGTTTTGAAATTAATTTGCGTTTGCCGTGAAGTTCAGCGTTTCAAATTTTGCATTTTTGTTGTTGTCGACGTTGTTTTTGTACGCTTCTACGCACATCTCATGCGTATGTGACAACTTTCACCAGAATTTGTTTTTTTTTTTGGCGCATTTTTAAAAATAAACTTTTCTCTTTGCCAGGGTTGTATGTTGCTACGTCAGTCTGTCTGTCAGTTTGCGGCGGCTTTTAATTGATCATTAGGTGGACCATTGGGCGCGCTAAGGTGCCTGTTGTAGGCTCTTAATATGTAATTCAAAAATAAACAAGAAAATGAAAAAAAGTGAAAAGTGTAAATTGTAAATTGCGTGGGTTGATTAACGTAAAATTTAAAGAAACAATATTTTTTTTTATATTTACTACAAATTGGTTAAAAGCGCGCACAGACTCCATGCTAATTTGGATTAAATAGCTGATGCAGTTTAAACCACGAAATAAAACACATTACATAGCATAACATAACATAATACAACATAATATAACATAAAATAGCATAAAATAACATAACATAACAAAACATAGCACAACATAACATAATACAACATAACATAACATAACATAACATAACATAACATAACATAACATAACATAACATAACATAACATAACATAACATAACATAACATAACATAACATAACATAACATAACATAACATAACATAACATAACATAACATAACATAACATAACATAACATAACATAACATAACATAACATAACATAACATAACATAACATAACATAACATAACATAACATAACATAACATAACAAAACATAACATAACATAACATAACATAACATCATACATACACACATAGTATTGTACACACCGCATATGCAAGAAACATAACAAAACGAATCTCCACACATTCGTGCCCGCATGCGATTTATATTTATATACATACATATGTATGTACATATGTACATACAGGCTACTATTATAAATAATTTTGGACATTTTCTTTTTTGTTTAGTCCAAAGCAAAAATCACGAGTCTTGCGTCTGAGCAGCAAATATTGTCAAGTTCATAAATTTGTTTGCCATCAAAAGAGGTGATGCGAAAAACATCAAGAAACACACATTCATAGGTGGATCTACGTATATGTATGTATATATTAGCTTGTCCTTCAATTGGTGGGCTTGTTTTTTGCTGCTTCAATATATAATACATATACGTAAGTAGCTTTGTGTTTGACACATGTTTGTTTCACTATTGCACGAAATTCGCCAATATTTGCCAGTGCTGATTGGTATGATTGGCAGTGCTGTGGCGCAATGTTTTAATTGCCTGACTTAAATTGACATGCTTTTGAGGTAGAAAAAAATACTCAATCTGTAGTGATTTATGAACAACAATCTTGGGCGCTTACTTGATGTGTATCGCAAGTGTGACAACGAGTGTCGATTGTTGAGCGAGAACGATTGTGACAAGTGCAAGGGGCAAAAATGTTAGATCAAGGAACAGTTTAAATGAAAAAATGGCGTCGAATTTATTTCTTATCCTTCCTTACTTTTTCACTATAGATATTAGACATAGAAAATACATATGCATGTATTTCCATGGACCTGCTTTATGTTGGTTATTGTATAACCTTAACAAGGTCTCGATGGGTAAATCCACTTTAGAAATATAGGGTGTTTGAAATTTCGATATGTATAATGGAATTAATTGGCAACTCTAGATGCTAACACTACCTGGAAATATTTTTGTTGAAATACATTTTAAACTAAAAATTATTTGATGCCCATATGGGCATACATATTTCAGTTAATCTAAAAAAAATTGAAATAGGTGGCAGCCTTTGTAAAGACATCATCAGTGGCAACACTTGAGTAGAGGAGATGGGCATTTTACCTACTGAACTTTCGAACTTTCGAGTCAAATATGTATATTCGTTCGATTTCCAGACAGTGGCGTTCATACAAAAATCTAAATATAATATGATTAGGTGGCAACTCCTAGTGAAAATTGTTATTGTTTTTATTTGAAACAATTTTAAGTTTTTGGGTAATGAATGAGAATACTTAAAAGTGAGAGTTTTCTATTGAATTAAGGACTTTAAAAATTAATTAGACTATTGAAAAATTAAACAATAATAATTTTTATAAATAAATTTCATAAAAATTTACATAAAAAATGTCATAAAATTGAAAAAAAAGTCATAAATTTTTTAAAAAGTTAGATAACTTAATTTTTTATAAAAATATTATTAAAGACATTTCATATAAGTTTTCAATAAAAAATTTCATACCAAAAATTTCATAAAAATATTTCACAAAAAAAAAATTAACTGTCACTTCATTTTTTATAAAAATTCTCATGAAAAAAAATTTCATGAAAATTTTCTAAAAAAATTTTTTTTTTAAAATTTCATAAAAATATAAAAATAATTAAAAAAAATTTAATACAGGCATTTCATGGAAAGTAGTGTTAAGACTAGTACCAATTAGTATGAAAGCAGTTCTTCACTTCTTTTTTTTCCTTCAATAATGATATCAAAGAATCCATGTTTTCGAAAGCAATAAAAATTATTCATTTGAAAAGCAATTAAATGCTAGTTTACATTTTAATTAAGAAAAAGTTCCCCGTCAGCAAATGGCGTCTACCAAGATTAGTCACGCTCGCCTTGTTTCAAATGTGCTAACTACAACCCACCGTAAGTGCTAAAAATATCCACAATAAAATGAGTAAAAACGAAAATAATACAATTAAAATTTACAAAATTTACCTGCAAATGTTTTGCAAAATTTTCAATTTTCAAATAAACTTTCCTCTATTTACTTTCGCGCGCTCTCTGGCCATAATGTTTTGTGTATTTAAAACTGGACTTGTGGGTGGCGGCTGGCTATGCTAATAATCACTCGCACCTTGTTTGATTACTTAGCTTTTCGCGTAAATATTTATTGTTATTGTATTGTTTAAAATTTGCACCTTTTGCTGGAATTGAATTTACATATTATCTATTTTTATTATTTTACTTTTGTCGATTAGTCAACAAAGCAGGTCTTTTTTGTTAGCAAAATCGTTTATCAATAAAAATTTTGTTGACATTAATGTTGTTGACGTATGCGAAATAAATCAAAAAATTTCCAAAATTTTGCTGTTTTTCAAACACTTAGTCATAGAAAAACCTGAGTATTTTGCGTGTGAAGAGAGGCAGGATTTGAGTTATCGTGGAAGTTTGATTTACGATGGACTAACGATTCTCTTATGCGGAGGGTACCTAGTCGACTGGTGACCCCATGGCTTAACACCCTACACTCCAGCCTCACATAAACTTATCATCCTGTTATGCCTTCTAAGTCCAGTTCATAGCCTTTTTCCAAATTTTCCATATCCTTAACAAAAGTCGCCCAAATTACAAGTCGATCAAATATATTTGCCAGCAAAATTTTAATTTCTGTTTAATAAATAAGCTCAATATGTCATTTCTATTAATATAGATAATATTTTTGAGATCCACGTCAATAATTGACGTATTTAATACTACATATGTTTGCCGCTATACTACACATTTAATGGATAGATTTGAGGAAATAATAAAAACGACAGGTAAACGACATTTAATATCCATTGAATATACTAAAAGGGCGCAAAATGAAAGGCCTCTAGTGAGCTTGATTACTTTTTTCGAGACCATTTGAACTATCATGTATGTAATGCGAGCTTTATTGTGCTTGTCAAGTAGCTCATGAGTTTGTTGATGCTTGATTTAAGCTTGAAAATGAACCTTAGCTTTGGGGTAAACTATTTTTCAACTTTTCTCAAATAATCTTTTTACTTGCGCATCAAAAGCTTTGCGATTGAATTGTCAAGAATTTATGACCAGATCTTTCTTATTACTATTTTTGCTTTGGGGGCGTGGCACCGCCCACTTTTCCAGAACTGTACATACATATATAGCCTATGTCCTACTTAGCGCACTCTTGAATCCATTTTGAAAGTTTCATAGAGATCGACAATAGAATTTGAACTTTATTTACGCACAAATAACACGGAAAAAGTATTGAAAAAACGACAACTATATTCAAATAACATTCTTATAGATTCAATACGTCCAAAGTTTGACTAATTAAAATGTTATACAACCTGGGGGCGTGACACCGCCCACTTTTCTAAAATGTATCTGATGCTGTTCCAGTTGAGTACGAGTACTTTGGAGGTCCATAAAAGACACACATTCATTTTATTTTCTTTGTCAGATTTTTTCTTCTACTGCCCGAGTGGGCTTACAGCCTCGTAGGGCAATTCCACATTAAATACGCCTTGCAATAAAACTTCGTCGATTACAAAAAACTTGATGTCCTTAGTAAAGCAGTGACAAGTGTGTAATATTTTTAAGCTGAACAACTGCGCGCACACATTTTACAAACAAAAGCACATATCCAAATTATTTTTAAGTACGTACAACTGCCGCATTTTCTATATTTTAACAGCCAATAATTGGTTGTTTCATTTGTCAGCTTGTACGCAAGCATTGATGCACTGTATTTACATAGCTACTTACTAGTGCCTTCAATCCCGAAACATTTATTTACAATCACGGGATTCGAAAAATCCAAAAACGTGGCATGCGACTTCTTCCGGGATTTATAGAATTAACAAATTCGTGGGGGAAAATGTATATTATGCCTATTATGGGATAGCGAAATTTTCAGTTTCGGGATCACACACTTGATGATGCCCTAGATCTTACATATGTACGCATGTATGTAAAATGCAATGTGATGTGATGGGAAGCTGGCTAGTTGGTTCAGTGTGAGATTTTCGATTTTCGATTTTTGTACAAATAAACAATATTCGATTTGTATGTTGCATTTGTATTTCGGTTTTCAACACTTTGATATTGTAAGCAATTTACATTTGATTTAACCATTTCCTGTTTAAAAACATCAAAATGGAAAAAGTTGAGAAAAGATTAAAATTAATTAATAAAAATTTAGTTGGATTGAAAAGGTGAAGTTGAGAGGGTTAGAGTAAGAGGGTAGCAAGGGAAGTAAGGGAAAGGGGTGCCTCTTGCTCCAAGCGAAATTAGAAACATTTCATAAAAAATAAAAGTGATCCTCGCCTTTGACTGGCGCCACAAAGCAAAGATGTGCGACTTCTCTCACTTCATCCCATTGCGATATCACACCCGCTTACACTCAATTAACGCAGCAATTTGCCAAACAAAATTCATTCTCGTGCGCTGTCGCCTGTCACTGTTAGTGGCCATGATCCAAAAAAGCGAGTGCTTTTCATTTTGTTATTGTTTATTTAGATTTAGAAACCACTTTTATAGTGCAAAGTTGAGTATTTTCAGCGCATCAAGCTGTTTTTGGCAAAATGCATGTCAATGACATAAATAATTTCTTAAGCAAATAAAATAAATAAAAATAAATTTATTTTTGAATTGCATTTTCGATAATAAAAAATTACGTATACGCAGTGTGGTACCAAAAAAAAAAAAAATAAAAAAAAAAGTCTCAATAAATTTTGTGGATGTCTACAGTACAGGGGCTTGTCGGATATATACGGAAAAAATTGAGAAAAATTTTTGTAAGCTAAGTGCTTGCATACGAGCATGTTTAAAGTGGAACTAAAATCTACTACTAAGTTTTTCAACACCACTGTATGTATCTATCTATGCCTACTCAAAAAGTGTATGTATGTTTTGTTGTAATTCAACTGCTTCATCGATTAATTTATGACTCATAAATCAATCATTTATTTTCCGCTTTATAATCCATTCATCTGTAGTAATTTATCTGCCAATTTTCGACAAAAAAAAAAAAAAATTTCAAATTGGTGGTCTAAAAAGCCAGGTATAAGGCTGTTGACTGCGTAATTCATCAATATTCAATCACAATCACGAGCGAACAGGCAATAACTCACAAAGTGTTTATACCAAAACTAATTTATGTCGACTTCTTCATATGAAATGCTCATAAATATTAATTGATACTGCGTTAAATGTAAAGGCATAAAAAAAATGAAAATCCTGAAAAAAAAATATTTAAACACAACTGTTTTTAAAATCTCTCAGATAATTTGGCAAAAAAATCCTTAAAAATAATCGCTTAAAAATAAACCATAAAAAAGAATTTTTGAAAATGAAATTTGTTTTTATTAATTTAGACAAATTTATAAATTTTTTTTTTTTGGAATTTGGAATGAAAATTTAAACGAAAGAAAAAAATAAGGTTAGATTAAAAAATTTTGTAAAATATGGAGGCAATTCTAAAAAAATTACATCTTAAAATAAGCCCAGGAGAAAAACCGTAATTTATGGCAAATTTTTGGAAACTTTCTAACAAAAAAAATTTTAACAACAACCTGATAAAGTCAGGCAATTTGGAAAACTTTCTAATAAAAAACAAATTTTAACAGAAAAAAAATATTGTTGGACCAATTTGGAAAATTTTCTAACAAAAAAAAAAAAATGATAGCAATATAACAATATGAAGATGTAAACAATTTTGCAAAAACAAAATTTATTTTTTGAAATAAAATTTTCAAAAAACGCAGAAACATATATTTCTGTTCTATATTTTGAAAAATCAAGAGAGCTGTGGAAAAAAAATTTTCTGATCATTTGATATTAAAAATTTCTTTCATTTAATTTGAAAAATTTTTTTCAATGGTTTTAAATATTAGAAAAATGAAAAAAAGGATTTTCAGAGTTTTGAATGAAGATATTGAAAAAAAAAAAATGTAAAAAAGTGGTTTTAAAATTTTTTAAAACAAATATTTTAAATATACAAAAGTTTACGCTTAAAAGAGGTCTAAAATTTTTTTGAAATTAACATTAGATAAAAAATTTTGATAAGAACCAATTTCATTGAGTATAAAAAAAAATACCCAAAAAAATCCAACAACAAAATACAAAGAAATAAAATCTTAAAAAGAAAATTGTGCTCAAACAAAACCTGCGGCGCCAAAACAATTACCCATTTTCATAGTAAAACCACTAAAATTTCATTACGCGTCGAAAATTTTGAAATTTCTTCATATTTGAAAGATTTATTTTTAAATATCGGCAATCGGTGTACGAACAACACATGTAATTAGTTATTAATTGGTTTACTGCCACACGCATCGAAATTTGTGTTTTTAATAGCTACAATACGAAATTCCCTCATTATTCGATAATTTAATTTTCAATTTCGCTTTTGCCCCCGAAGTCGATTTAAAGTGTTTGCAATGAAATTATTCAAAATTTTTAATTGGTTAAATAAATATGTTGGCAGGTGGTGGTGCACGAAAAACAACAATAAACACGATCGCACACCCATTTTTATTTATTTTAATAACAATAATAGCGTCTGGCAATGTTGTTGTTCAACATGTGGCAAGCTTCAGATTTCATTTAAAATTAATAGAAATTTTGATTAAATTCAAATAAATGGCTGACATTAAGAAGTGAAAGTGATTGTGTGAGGTAAATGGAATGTTGAATGCCTGGCAAGGGGTTGATTCACAAGTGGCTGTAATAAAACTTAATTGGAAGGAAAATACAAAAAAATAATAAATCAGAAAATGCAGTTCTCGTTTTCATTTTATTATTGATTAATCACAGAAGCGCACAATGCTCTTACCATTTGCATCTGCTAAATACATTTGCAACACGTTCTCTCAAGGTCACATAAACGTGTGTCTCAGGTATCATTAACAATGGGTCCATTGTGATCTAAATTAAAAACATGTCACACAGATATCACGTGATGTACTTACTGCGATGCAATGAAAATGGCTGAAGGATACTTAGAAGCATTTCTAGAAACCGCCCCTCAAAGGCAAGAAATGCTCAATGGATTAGAAGAATATATGTGTGGGATTAACAATAAAATAAAAGAAAATAAAATAAAATAAAATAAAATAAAATAAAATAAAATAAAATAAAATAAAATAAAATAAAACAAAATAAAATAAAATAAAATAAAATAAAATAAAATAAAATAAAACAAGATAAAATAAAATAAAATAAAACAAGATAAAATAAAATAAAATAAAATAAAATAAAATAAAATAAAATAAAATAAAATAAAATAAAATAAAATAAAATAAAATAAAATAAAATAAAATAAAATAAAATAAAATAAAATAAAATAAAACAAGATAAAATAAAATAAAATAAAATAAAATAAAATAAAATAAAATAAAATAAAATAAAATAAAATAAAATAAAATAAAATAAAATAAAACAAAATAAAATAAAATAAAATAAACTAAAATAAAATAAAATAAAATAAAACAAGATAAAATAAAATAAAATAAAACAAGATAAAATAAAATAAAATAAAATAAAATAAAATAAAATAAAATAAAATAAAATAAAATAAAATAAAATAAAATAAAATAAAATAAAATAAAATAAAATAAAGTAAAATAAAATAAAATAAAATAAAATAAAATAAAATAAAATAAAATAAAATAAAATGAAATAAAATAAAATAAAACAAAATAAAATAAAATAAAATAAAATAAAATAAAATAAAATAAAATAAAATAAAATAAAATAAAATAAAACAAGATAAAATAAAATAAAATAAAACAAGATAAAATAAAATAAAATAAAATAAAATAAAATAAAATAAAATAAAATAAAATAAAATAAAATAAAACAAGATAAAATAAAATAAAATAAAACAAGATAAAATAAAATAAAATAAAATAAAATAAAATAAAATAAAATAAAGTAAAATAAAATAAAATAAAATAAAATAAAATAAAATAAAATAAAATAAAATAAAATAAAATAAAACAAAATAAAATAAAATAAAATAAAATAAAATAAAATAAAACAAGATAAAATAAAATAAAATAAAACAAGATAAAATAAAATAAAATAAAATAAAATAAAATAAAATAAAATAAAATAAAATAAAATAAAACAAGATAAAATAAAATAAAATAAAACAAGATAAAATAAAATAAAATAAAATAAAATAAAATAAAATAAAATAAAATAAAATAAAATGAAATAAAATAAAATAAAATAAAATAAAACAAGATAAAATAAAATAAAATAAAATAAAATAAAATAAAATAAAATAAAATAAAATAAAATAAAACAAGATAAAATAAAATAAAATAAAACAAGATAAAATAAAATAAAATAAAATAAAATAAAATAAAATAAAATAAAATAAAATAAAACGAAATAAAATAAAATAAAATGAAATAAGATTAAATTAAATTAAATTAAATTAAATAAATGAACAACCAAATTCAATAACATTACCTACCACTTTTTGCTAGAACCTTGTTTGCCCAACGCTGTAACCTATTTACACGTAGAAATATGAGTATGTATGGCAAATTTGGACAATACATATCGGTATAAGTATGTGTGTATCTTTGTTTAATTAATAGATTTATGCGCTTTCCATTAAAATTATAGCCACCTTGAGCTTGAGAGGTCGAGCGTTGGTCACAAAGTATCGTCACAAAAGTACTTGAAACTATCATGACGCTAAAGTATTGTTGTGATTTGATGACAACAGGTGCTCTAGCAATAAAAAATATAACACAAGCACCAGCATATTTTAAAGTATGTGTGTGTGTGCTCTGCCCTAGAAACACCTACATGTTTAAGTACATTTAATACCTACAACAAGGAGATACAAGCGAAGGGATTTATGGAGACTGCCATTGAGGTCCATAGGACAAGTGGTCTCAAGTCTAGTGCCAACCCATACAAGTGACATTTCATTTTGTGACAATTTGTAGGCTTGCAGCCTTGGAAGAAAGTGAAATTTTTTATATTTTAGAGAGAAAGTAGATCAGCAGCAACGTGTTCACAACTATCACGTCATGACTAAGTACGGAGGTGACTGACAATCATGTGATTTTGTGATATATCACCTGAGTTTTATTTTTTGTTTGGACTTGCTCATAAACTATGCGGATAATCTATGTCGAGTTTAAAAATGAAATTAAAATGTCTTCTGTGCTCTTGGCGTTTATTTGCGTAGTGGATTATGTGATTTATTTATTTGTCAATAAGCAGTTACTCGCAGAGTGGGCGTCGAACCCAAAGGAGCAACTAAACTAATTAGAGCAAAACGAAAAGAAGAAGAAGAAAAAAGTCGTAAATAAAAAAGCTAAGTACAAACAAAATCAAAATAATAAATAAATAGAATTAGCAAGAAAATGGACTTTTAGAAAGTGATTAAAAAAAAAAAAAAATTTTAAAAGCAAGAACTTTTAGCGCGACTATAAAATTAAAGCTATGTAATTAAAAAAAAACAAAAAACTTTTCTATCAACAAAAAAAAAAGTTAACAAAATTCAATAATGGTCATTAAACTGAAAAAATAAAAATTTGTATAAAAAAAAAGTTTAAAAAATTTAATAATTTTTAGTGTGACTACAAAATCAAAAAAAAAAAAAAGAAAAAAAAATTTCTATCAACAAAAAAAGTTAAAAAATATTCAACTGAAAAAAAACTTGAAATTCAATAATTTTTAGTGCCACTATAAAATCCAAACTATCCGATCAAAAAAAAAAAAATTTGTATCAAAACAAATAAAAAAAAAAGTTAGAAAAAAAATTCAATAATTTTTAGTGCGACCATAAAAAAAATATGTAATGTTCACAGAAAAAAAAAAATGAAATAAAAAAATTTCAAAAATATTTTAATAAATTGGATGTTGATTTTGGCACGCACGCACTATGGATGGTTGAGCTGTCAAGATTTGGGTGCGAGCAGACAGCTCGTCCACAAGCAAACAGCTGCGTAAGTGGCATACAAAGTTGAAACAAAATAGAAAACAACAACAACACTCATGTAATAGTAAAAATAAAACACAGCAAGGGAGCAACAGCACCAAAAAACAACAACAACAACAACCACACGCTAATTGTGATCTGCAGCGCTGTCAGGGTATTTCCCCGTGCCCAAGGGGGCAGCCATTTGTGAATGCGTTGAATGTCCGACACACACAGCTAACGAAACACAACTACACACACACACACACACATACGCATGGTTACAAATGGGGCGCGGTCGGTGTCTGCGGTTTGGAAACTTGGCTGCAATTTTGGTCCATTGACGTCAGCAATGCCCCCAAAGCATTTGCGGAGGCCGACAACGTTGTGTTGGGGTGGTGGAGGATGTATGTAAGTCCATTTATTTGGTTGTATGGCTGGTGGTCGTACGGTCATGTTGAATGTTTGTTTGTGTAAATAGATTTTATTGCTGCTGCTGGCCAGTGCTGAACTGTCTATAGCCCCCTCACTTTTGATTTTTAGTCATACAAAAGCCATTTGGCTAACAGATCAAAACCAAATGTAACAAAAGTGTGGTGGAGATAGACAAGACAAGGCATATTTGAAGCGCTAACAATAACAACAAATTCAAATAGGCAAAAGTTTGAATAAAAAAAAAATTATTTGAAAATGGAAGTTAAAAAAAAATGCTGCATACTTAAAGGCGCATATGATGAATTTCAGTTTTGATGAGGACCGACGAAAGAAGAAATTTCTACCCAACAACTTTCCACTGTACAACATTGAAGTTGATAATAAAACAACAACAAAAAACACACAAAAAGGAAAAGATCACTGCTCATCTGTACGAGTCGAGCGCCAGTCTGCTGTAATTGCAGCAAAAAAAAAAAAGAAAAGACGATGCCTTAAAAAAAGTTGCAACCACATTTGCGTAGCTAAAAATACTAAACAATCAACTTACAGCCACATTAAATCCCTTGCATTTGCACAACATCCGCCGCTCGAGCCCACAAAATAGCACAGCAGACCAGCCATGTTGGGCTATGAGATGGATTATGATGAAAAAAGTTTCAATCAATCTAGAACATCAACGGTGAATGTGCGTCATTGCGTTGCTTGCAACAAGAAAATAAACATTTAAAAAAACTGAAACCAGAAATGCGTGTACTTCAAATCCATGCATTAAAAAAGTATTTATGTGCATTAGACTGTAACAAATAATTTTTTTTTTTAATTATTTTGATGCAATTTTTCAGAAAGGCGCCAAAAATGCTATGAAAATTTCAAAACTTCATATTCGGTTTTAGAGTTTTATTATGACTCTCTTTTTTGTTTTAAAATTCAAATGCTGCAGATGGTTTCTAAGCAAGTTAAACTCCATCAAATATTTATAAGTATTTTAAACCTATAAGAACTATAATGGAGGTTAAATACTGTTACCACACTCATTCAAAAAAATACATTTTTTTCGACCCTCTCTAATGTGTTCTTCACCATAATATGATCGAGTTTTTTAATACATCGAAAGAGGTTTTAAATAAAGATTTCTTGGCGAAACTTTTAATCTCCTCGTATCACTTTTAAATAGAATTAAAAGCGTACTTGGAATGGCATTAATGAATCGTTCATTTAAAGCGCATAAACTTGTGCAAGTGGTGAGTAAGCCATGTCGTATGAGTAACGCAACGACGTCAATGGAGTGACAGAGATTTATGTGGAGTTTTTTTTTCATTTTTAAAATGCCTAATGCTATGGTGAAAACGAATAGATAGCTCGTTGAAGTAGGTTAGAAGTTTCCTAAAAATAAATAACAATTTTCGTAAAAAAAAAAAAATACTTGGCATTGAGCTCATTTATTTCTAGTCTTCGATACTTAAAAAGTATAAATTTTAAATTAAATTAATTTACAAAAAAAAGGAATTAAAAAACAATAACATTCAAAAAAAATTTTTCTTGGCATTGAGCTCGTTTAGAGTCTGGGATACATTATAAGGATACATTTTAAATTAAATTAATAAAATTAAAAACTCAACATTTTGGAAATTTCGTCTGCATTTTTAGAGTTTTTGAATTCTTTTTCTCCATATAACGTATTTATTTTTACATGAAGATAAAGTAAAAATTTTAAATTTTTAGAAATTTTTTCCGAATTTTTAGAGTTTTTTGAATTTGTTTCTATACATAAATTATTCATTTTTATACAAAAATAAAGTAAACATGTTACATTTTTAGAAACTTTTTCCGAATTTTTAGAATTTTTTAAACTCGGTTTTTCTATATAACGTATCATTTTTTATAAAATAAAAATTTTAAATTTTGATCGAACTTTAAATTTTTTTAAACTCTTTTTCTCTATGTAACGCATTAATTTTTATATGAAAATGAAGGAAAAATTTTAAATTTTTAAAAACTTAGAAATTTTTGGAAATTTTCTTTGTATTTTTAGAATTTTAAAAATTTTTTTTCTCCATATAACGTTTTCATTTTTTTTAAAATAAATATTAAATTTAAATTTAAATATTAAATTTTTTTTTCTGTGTAACGTATTCTTTTTTATACGAAAATAGACGTTGGATGATACTAAAAAAAAATCCATGCAATTTTTTAAACGTAAAATTTATTTATTTCATTTACTAAAACTTAGTTTTATGATTTAAAATATTCTTAAATTTTTTTGAAAAAATTTTAAAACCATTTCGACTGTTTAAAATTTTTACACAACGTTTAAAAAACAAGTTCATACAACTTTTCTACTAGAATTCCGCGAGAAAAATATTGAAACTCAAATAAGAAATAATAAAAACTTTTGAGCTCCGTGTATGTTATATTTATGAAACACATTGTATACAAATTTTAGCTATTCATTGCTGCAGATTTAATAAGCTGCGTGCATCAATTGATTCGCATTACGTCAAGCGGCCATGCCATTCTTTCTAATTAGAGCAAGCAAAGTAAAGGATTATTGCGCTTCATACATCATCTTTAATTGCCACTGTGATCTTTATTTTATTGCTCTGCTCAAATGATGTTTGTTTGTATATTAACTAAGAAAATATGAATTTTTTTCCAACTAACACGTGGCATAAATCAAATCGCTAACATGCATTTATACTACAGACGGATGGAAGCCCCAGTTTTTTTATTTTATTTTTTAATATGAAGGAAAAAAATAAGAAATTAAAAAAAAAAAAAAAATATTTATGTTTTGTTTGTCACCTTTGGCATAAACAGCCACACTTAATGTGAAAGGCTTACGTCTGACATATTGTTTTAAATGCTGTTTAGCTTGAGCATAGCCATTAAGATGATAGCCCACTTCTACTTGTTCGCTTTTTACGATTCTTTTATTGTATTATGGGCAAAGATCAAAGTGATCCAGAACGGCTATAAATCATGTGAATCAATGCGCAAAGACATATAAATATAAATTTTGTCTCTTTTACACAGTTTGCTTTTCTCAGTTTTTTTTTTTAAATAGTACGTTATTTATTTTTGGGCTATGATCCCATTCAAACGATAAACATTTAATTTTTTTGATTTTTCTTCATATGTTTTTAAAATTTTTTTTTCTGTAAGGCAATTTGTTTTTGGCAATTTTTTTTCAAATGTTTTTGTGAGAAGTACTTTTTATCAAATATTTTTTTTTGGGAATTTTTTTTTTAAATTTTTTTTTGGAAAATTTTCGTTGACAATTTTTAAAAAAATTTTTTTTTTGAAAGTTTTTTATTGCCAATTATTTTTTTGAACATTGTTTTTTAAATTTATTTTGTCTTTGGCAACTTTTTTTTGCCACATTTTTTCTTCAAATATTTTTATACGAAATGCTTTTTTTCTTTTTTTTTTTTAAAATTTTTTTTTGTGAACGTTTTTTTTGAAATTTTTTTGTTTCTGAACGTTTTTTATTGCCAATTATTTTTTTGAACTTTTTTTTTTTAATTTTTTTTGTCTTTGGCAACTTTTTTTGCCAAATTTGTTTTTCAAATATTTTAATGGGATATGCTTTCTTTCTTTTTTCTTTGTTTTTTTTTTTAATTTTTTTTTAAATATTTTTTGACCTTTTCCTTTTGGCAAGTTTTATTTGACAATTTCTTTGTTGCAAAACTTTTTTTCCTGCCAATTTTTCTTGCTAAATGTTTTTTCATCATTTTTTTTTCAATTGTTGTTGTTTTTTTTTGTTTAATAAATTTACGAATTAAATTTTGCTGACGTTTTTCCAAAGAAAAGATCATAATTTGTTTAAAATATATAATTATCAAATGGCTATGGACAAGATTATCTTCTCAAATGTGTGTATGAAAGCACGGGATAGGTGCCAACGGGCTCATAAATAATGCCTTAGTATATAACAAGAATTATAATATTTCGTTTTTGATATTTTAATGTATTCTTCTTAATTTTTATTTAAATAAATGCTAAATCACAAAGAGTTTGGTCAATTAAAATATTTATGATTTTCATGTGCCCGTAAATGAAAACAAATATTTATATGGCATCAAGCGAATTTGGTGTTTGTCGATCAAGATGTGGGTCAAGGGTGACCCAAAATTTGTGAGTACATATGGATATCAAACGAAAGGTGATAATTTTTTTAAAATTTTTTTTTGTTGAAGGTTTTTTCTCTTTGGCAATTTGTTTTTGTCAAATTTTTTTTCAAATATTTTTGTGGGAAAGGGTTTTTTTCAAACATTTGGTTTTTTGTAAAAAATTTTTTTTTTTAATTTTTTTTAAACATTTTTTTTTGCGAAATTTTTGTTTGATAAAATTTTGTTTTTGTTTTTTTTTTTTTTCTTTCATTTATTTTGATAAGCATTTTCAGCTTGTGGGCAGTTACACAGCATGCACACACACACACAAATGTGCAAACAAAATAACAAGGAAATAAATTAACCACAATGGAAAATGTTAATGACTTACTATTACATGTAATAAATAATTTCAACAACTTTGTGTACATTCATGGCAAATACGCCCAATTAAGTATACAAACAAACACACACAAAAGCATATCTGAGTGTGCCCATACATATGTACATACATATGTTCGCTTTCATATTTAAAATTATTAAAAATTTATAATGATGCTAATTGTTGCTAAAAATAAATTCATTGTTTTGCAAAAATAGAAATTCGCTAGTGTAAATGAGTTTCACTACAAAGGAAAGAATTTTTGAATAAAAGTAAAATAAAAACAATAAACAGAAAAACAGAAAAAATTTCACTTACCTGATAGTATAGCACGGGTCAATGTCAAATATATGGCAGCAAATTAAAAAAAAACTAAAAAAAAAAAAAAAATTTTAAAACAAAATAAAAAAAAAAAAATTGGGAGAGTATTGAAGTCCATAATAACATTTGCAGCAAATTTAAGTGCAATTAAGCCTAAATTTAACGTATCTAAATTTTTTTTTAAATCTGTAAAAAAAATGTTAATAGGTCGATATGGGGTTAAATCGCTCAATCATTTTCTACAGAAGCTAAGAGTAACACTTGAAATTGCTTTTCAATAAGCATATATCACTGTAGTACACTCAAAAAAATTATTTTTTTAAATTACTCTTTCTGAAATATGAATGTAAAGGGGTTAAGGCGCATATCATAAGTTTAGACAGCAAACTTGAATTTAAGTTGAGCACCTTTTAAAAGCAACACTGGGCAACTCTGCTTTTGAATTGGCAGTGAACTTTTTTTGTCATTTAAATATTGTTGCAGACCTTTTTCCAAAAAAAACGGTGCAAAAGGGTTAAGCGAGTTGGCAACGTTTTTGAAACCAACTCAATTTACTTTTACAATACTTTTTAAGAAACATTTATTTGATGACTTCTTTAACGAAACGAAACTTGAAAGTCTCTATAAAAAAAGTGAATGGGTTGTGAAAGGGTTAAATTTTTTAGGAAATATTAAAAACGTGGAAATTTTATAAAGTGAAATACCTATAAAAATTGATACCAAAGCATAGAGAATATATAATTTATTTCACATTTGAAAATCCTTAGATGGGATTTTTGAAAAAAGTTGTACAAGGGTTAAAAAGATTATTATAACTTTGAGGAGCAAAATACAATTTAGCGGTGAGCCTTTTTACGCTCAGCGCTTTCACGAAATTAATTTTGAAGTAAAAGGCCGTTATAGGGTTAAATTTACCATGTAGGTATTTTGAGTAATTTTTTTTATAAAATTTTTTGTTTTAAAAAAACATTTCATATTATTTATAAAAAGTTCTCGCACCACTCTAATAAAAAGTTATTTTTTCCTTTTCTAAACTTAACATTCTTCTCTCTCTCTTCCTTTTCCTTACAGAGAAACGCTCATTCTCGTTCCGTTTGCGACGTTCGTTTGGCGATGGCGGCAGCACGAATAGCAGGAATAGCAACAACAATAGCAGCACATGCACCAACAACAACAATAACTCGTTGCTAACACCTGTCACAACTGTCAAGCTGGAGATACCGAACTCTAGCGCCTCAATAAGTCGACGCAGCAGCATTTATAAGAAACCCGACAAGGATGATAGCGGCATTATACATATTGTGCCCGATATCGAATTACCAATGATGTCTTTCGCCGATCAATATGATATTGAAAAGACATTAGCCGAGGGTTGTTTCGCACGCATCTTACTCACACATCATCGGCCCACCAACACAACGGTCGTACTGAAAGCGGTACATGGCGAGTTGGCGACCTTGAGAGATTTCCAAAAAGAGTTTCATCTCAACTATCAGCTCTCACATCATCGCAACATCTTGAGCGCTTACAATGTGGCCTTCCAAACGCAAGACTATTACGTGTTTGCTATGGAACATGCGCCGTACGGCGATTTGGCTGCCAATCTGGGACCACACGGCTTACATGAGTCGGCGTGCAAGTCAATTAGTGAACAGCTGAGCTCGGCATTGGGTTTCATGCATTCAAAGAATTTGGTACATCGTGACTTGAAGTTGGAGAATGTTTTGGTGTTTGCGCCGGATTTCTCGCGCGTCAAGTTGTGTGACTTTGGCGCGACCACCAAGAAGGGACTGCTCGTCAATAAAGTGAAGCATACATGGACTAGTTGTGTGCCGCCTGAGGTACTGGAGATTGTGAAAAATGAACGCTTTCTCTGCATGCCCTCCAGCGATTCGTGGCAGTTTGGTATTTTGTTGTATAACATTTTGACCGGCAGTCCGCCATGGAATATGGCCGATTGGGTGAAGGATAATCAATATGCCAACTTTATGAAATACGAACAACGTAAGACGACAAAAATGCCCGAAAACTTTAGACGTTTTTCACCACGTCTCATGCGTTGTTTTCGCAAATATTTGACCCACGATCCCGAAGAACGTTGCAAGGTTACCGAAGTGATGAAATACATGAAAGATCGTTGGGTGGAATGCCGTTTGGCGACATCGAAATCAGCGACGCTCATCTCACCAAATCCCGATCAAGATTCATGCATCTATTTGAATAAACATGAAGGGCGCTTATCGGGCGATGAAAACAAATTGAAATTGAAACGCATGATGTCCAGTTATGGTTTGGATATCTCCATCGATCAAACGGTGGTGCGCAAACGTGTCATTGAATGGTTGTCGACGTGTGATTCCAATTTTGATGCGGAGATAGAAAGTTTAAGGCAACTGGAGGTGGCCAACTAGAGTGGTGTGGGCGCGTGGAAGGGTTTGAGAAGCGCGCAAAAAAAATTGGTTTAAGTTTTTGAATATGTTTTTGCCTTCAGGCGTATGACAAAAGCAGTTGCCGCAGTGGGCACTGAGAGATCACCGATTGAAGGCCGCTTATTGGCTGATTATGGATGATGAGTGTAGAGCCGGGGAAATAAAAAGGGGAAGGAAACAAAACAAAATTGAACACAAAACAAATACAGGTCATATCGACAATAAGTCACATAAAACATATACGAAAGAGAGAGAGAGAGAGAGAGAGAGAGAGAGAGAGAGAGAGAGAGAGAGAGAGAAAGAGAGAAAGATAGAGAGGCGCATGAACGCTAGGCGCTTATAGTTACCATGATAAAAGCACATACATATGTATGTATGTAGTACTCTTAGTTGAAAAATTAGTATCTAAAATAAGTATGAAAAATTAAAAAAAAATTTTAAAAAAAATTAAAAAAAAAATTAGAAAAAAATATTTTTTAAAATAAAAAAAAAAAAAATAAAAAGAAAAAAAATTAAGCTAAGAAGTAGTATTAATTAAGTAGCAAAATAAGCAACAATATATGTAAATCGTATTCATATACGGATGCACATTAGATGGTAACAAAAAAAAAAAAAAAAAAATTTTTTTATAAGAATGGTTGGCTCCAAAATATCTCGAAAATTTTTTCTACTATACTATTTTTTTTTTTTTTTTTTTAGATGGTCTATTGTAAGTATTTGTTTATTTATCGAAAAAGATTATTGGAGTTGTACAATTTCTGATTTAAATAAAGAAAAAGGGAATATGAGAAAGTAGAAAGAAAATTAAAAGAATAAACAAATTTTTAAGAAAAAAAATTTAAGAAAAAAAAATTAGAAAAAAAAAATGATTTAAAAAAAATTTTAAGAAAAAAATACTAAGAAAAAAAATTTTGAAGAAAAAAAAATTCATTTATCATAATTTTTTTAAAAAAAATTTCTGTTGGCTTACCACAGCCTTGGACAGCCACGTACTTCTACTATGTTAACACAATTAAGTTTGAAACTAAACGCCTGCAACGAATCATCCGTTCGCCCATTCAAGCCACTCGCAAATATTTGTGTGTCTTGCTATGCACAACAATAACACGCGATATGAGCCGAACTGCTTGTAAGCAAGCAAGACGTCGCATCAGACGGCACTGCAAGCATTTAGAAATGAGTATTTGTTTTGTGGCTCGTTTTATGCTTAACTCGAAAGGCAGTTGAGTCGGTTGACAATTGATTCGAAAGGCAATAGTTTCATATTCAACTCCAACCGTTTGCTTACAGTTTGTCTCTAATCTATTTCAAAACGTTACACTGCAGGTTTCTCCAATGGTACTTCTTTAAAAATAATTTCGCTAATTTCTTATGAAAATGTATGTAGGAATACAATACAAATATTGTAAACAAAAGTTTAGAATTAAGTGCAAAATTCAGGAAAATTCAGCGAATTATTAGGAAATATTTGAGATTGTTACTAAGAATTTTTAGAGCGTTTCCGAGTATGCAAATTTGTAGTTTATTGACTTTTAGTATGATAAGATAGCAATCTTAAGCTTCTGATTTAATTACCCGATTTTTGGCAATTTTCTTTAGCCGAAATGCTAAGGTCGATTTTTTTTATTGGCTAGAAAACAAATTGCCAAAAAACAGGTAATTAAATTAGAGGCTTAAGATTGATATCTTATTACACTAAAATTCAATAAACTACAAACCTGCATGATCTGAAAAACTCAAAAAATCCCACTACGATCGTAAAAACCGGTCACTAAGGAATCCCACTAATGGTATTTTTCTCATGATTTGCCTTTCTTCTTTCATATTTTTTTTTAATGAGTAACGGAAAAATTGGTATGCATAAATTTTGCATCTTAACACATAGTATGCGGACAATTTAATCTTTCAAGCGTATTTAGCATACCTAATCATTGTTTAAAATATATGAAAGGTTTTTAAGGGAAGACAAAAGCAAAAATAGCTACCTGCTACTGCCGGGTGAATTCGCAATCCCTCTTGCAAGTATGTCCTTTGTGTTTATTTAGTTAACGAGTTTAGACACCCAAATTTAAAACAAATAGTCTACGTACTGCTGTTTATCCTTAATCAGCCCATTCAATACAAAGAGTTCGCAAATTTCTATGACCATACCCATCTACATACATATGTAAGTACATTTATATGAGTATTTACCAAAAAATAGGAAGCAGGTAGTATTATTTTGTGTATGTTGCTTTAAGCAAATTAAACTATTTACACATGTGAAATCAGCACAAACCCGTCCCATAATAAACACTATACATAATGAATTTCGGCCCTGGCATCTTTTTCTTAAAGCCCTAGCACAAAACCTACCAAGCAAATGTAACTGCAATAAAAATATAAATGTACAAATAGATATTTATTTATAGTTACTTTTTAGAAAATGTAACCGATTTCTGGCTGAATATGTTGTCTGTATGATTACACGCTATTTTATCTGCACAAAAATGCTTTTTTCTAAATTTTTGCAGGCATAATTAAAACCAAAGAACAAAATTAGTTTAATCAGGTACATTTGTACTTATTTTTATTCCTTATAATGTAAGTACATATGAAGATAAACATATCAGGTAATAGAGCATTGATAATGCTTATAAAATACACAATAATAAAATTTACTTACACCTCCTTCCATCTTAGCGTCCTCTTCTATTATAACTTGTTATGCTTAAAAAAGACTGACCGACAGCTACGATTTAATTGCATGCACCGAATGACGCGAGTTATTTGCAGCATTAAATGGTGTTGTTACTGTTATATCGCTCGTCACTCGAAAGACAATAATAATCGAAATAGATCAAACGACTCAACACGAGACCTGCTTCATTGCCGCTCAACTCTTGTTCTCGTTTGCTGTCGTGTGAGTGCTGATCGTTTGCCCAAACGAATCAAAACAAACATAAGCAATAACACCGAATCACAGTGTGTGCATAGAAAAGCGAATCAGCTTGTGCAGTACTTTATTTGAAACCACTGCTCTTGTGTTTTATTTATGAAAAAGGCCAATAATAAATCTCTTCTATTTTTAAATGTCAATTAGCTTTGCCATGATTGATGATGAAAAATCGCAGTTTTTAACGTAAAATTTTAGCAAAGCAAAAAGTAATTTTTTTTCAGAAAATCTGGGTATATTTTTATTACTTGGCCAATTTGTGTTGGAGATTTGGTCATTTTTTCTATTCTCAAATTGAAACACACAGCAAACCATAAATAAGGTGCTGGCAAAATTTAGCTGACAGATGTTTATTTATAAAAAAACAAAAACAAATGCGATAAAACCTGAAAAAAAAACTGGTATGGAAAAAAAATCCGCAGAGATTAAATAAGCAAAAACTTGATTATTTAAAAAAAAAAACACATTGTATTCAAATTAATTTTTGTTATTTAAGAAATAAAAATTTTTTTATTTAAAAAAATAATATTTTTCTATTTAAGTTATATATTATAAGTTTTTAATATCTCAAGCCATGTGTGAAAAAAAAAATTTGAATGTTTTTAGACCAAAAAATGTTGATAAAAAAAAGTTCAAAATATCAAAACAAAAAGAGCGGAAAAAATTTTATACAAAACATGTTACAAACTTATGCTAAAACTTTTTCCAGTTCAAAAGCATGTCGATTTCGGAAAAGTAATTTATTAATAAAGAAAATTCAATAAAATTAAATAGCTTAGCACTTTTGTAACAAAATTGAAAATATTCCAGAAAATTAAAAAATGGAGCCGCCTGTGTTCTTGGAGCGTAGATGTGGAAGATAATAATAAAACAACTCAGGCATTTAAACCTAAATCCTAGTAGTAGTAGCAATGTATTCCTAGTCATTATATCGACAAAAAATATACATATATGTATGGGTGATTCCATTACAAATCGCGCAATGCTGCGTATAAACATTTTCCAATTTCGAAGAAATTCAAAATTTTATTTGTGGTATGCAACAATGTTTTGCTTAAAAATAAACGTTAAAAGTAGTTAAAAAAAAAATGGTTGTTAATGTTAAAAAATTTCGAAATTTAAAAATTTTAATAATTTTCCAAAATTGCACAATTAGGTTTTTTAAAAGCTTCGAAATTTTTGTGTTTCAAAACCTTTACTTCATATTTAAAATTTTTTTTTTTTAACTGCTAGTAATTTAAAAATCTTTTATTTATTTTTTAAATCTAAAAAATCGTTGTGATTTTAGTTTTTTAAACTGTTAAACTTTTTTTGTTTATTTGTATTGATTACGTTTTTGTGATTTAATATATTCGAACTTTTTATTAAAATTTTTTTCAAAATCTTTTTTTGTTCTACTACTTAATACATTTATACATACATACATATGTATGCTAGAGATATTTCAAAAAAGTAAACATGAACAAATGTTAAACTTTGTCAAACTGATATTTTTAACCTTTTACGATTTCGAAGTCTAGCTCAATTGGTTTTTAAATTTTTTTTTTTTAGATTCTTAAAAATTATTTGTGAGTTTTTCCATATACCACAAAAAAAATCCAATTCAAATTTGAAATTTTTAAATATTTAAAATATATTTTTCTTAAAAAAAATTTGTTTTTAAAAAAACTTTGCAAATATTGACTAATTGTCATCAAAAATTAAAATGTGTGATACCAATGTTAAGCCACTTTGATATGGAATTACCCATGTGTATAGTGTGTACGTGTATTTATATGTATGTATGTACATATATATACATCAATAGCTTTAATGAAAAATAGTTTTCCAAGCAACAATTGCATATATAAAAATACCGCGTTAACGCTAGAAAAATCAATGTATGATTGGGTGTAGTTTATTTGTTTACATAACTTGTTTACGAAATTTAGCGTGGGAATCCTGCATTAAACTAGAGTAGCAGATAAGTAAATAGAGTGTGGGTGTATAAAAATATACTAAAACGAGAGATATTGCAATGAAATTAAAAAAAAAATCTAGGAAAAAGTATATTTTGTTTAAAAAAAAATTTTAAGATAAAAAAAATTTGTATAAATTATAAAAAGTACACAGAAATAGATCAAGTTAGCACAAAAACTTGTTTATGTTAATAAAAAAAAAAAATTGACAAAATAAAAAAAAAAAAATTGAAAAAAAATATAAAAAATTAAATCAAATGAAATCAAGAATTTGCACACACAATTTATATGAAATAAATATACAACTCAAAGAAGCAAACCCATGGTAAAAAGTAAAAGGCATTTACGCGTTTATTGCGTTTGTGTGTTTACGATTAAATATCTATATAGATAAATATATACAAATGTATGTATTTATAAAACTTGTATACCTAAGCAAAAACAAAAAATAAATATACTATATTATATTATTAAATAAACAAATGTTTATGAGTTTTTCATTTCTTGACGCTACCGGCAGCTAATCACATTTTAAGTATATACTCGTTTGTAAATATATACATATGGAAACAGATACAATTTTGGGGCGTATCTAACAATCAAAAAAAAAAAAAAAATTAAGAAAAAAGATAAATTTAGGAAGACGTCCGCTAACGGCTCGTGCTAAATCAAACCAACACACCAGCGGGGGATAGATTTGTTGGTTTGGAAATGAGAAAGCAGACGAATTTTTTGGATGACGTGACGTCATGCTCACTTTTTAACGAAAGAAAAGAGCATTATAAATCAAAATTATTATATTCTAAAAAATAATATTTCTTATCTACTCTGGTTAATTAAATAAAAGAAAACCCAAAGTCAATATTTTTTACAACATAAAAAAAAAATAAACGATTTGTTCATGATTTCAAAATAAATACGAACTATTAGAAACAGACCCATTGGAATTAAGTAATCATTAATGATTATTTTAATTGTTTTTAGAAATTTCCAATTACTAATTGATAAGAATTAGAAAATAATAAAAAAAAAAAATAATAAAAAATCAGAGCTAATCAGAAGTAATCAAAAAAAACAAAGTTCATTTTTATAAAAATTGCAAAAAAAAAAAAAAAATTATTAAAAAAAAAAAACAAAATCAAAAATAATCAGAAGTAATCAGAAATAATCAAAAAATTGTACTCTGACTACTTTTGATTAGTTTTGAATTTTTTTAGAATAATCATTAAAACAATCATTAAAACTCGTAAACAATAAGTAATCAATTAAACCGGTAATCATTATGATTATTAATCATTACTTAACAAGTTTGATTAGAAAATATTGAATGAAGGCAGTTAAATTTATTTATTTTTGGCAATACGTCAATTAATATAAATAGTTATTCAAAAGATTAACCAAGCTGTTATAAAATTTCCCAACAAGAACTCTTTTAATTAGCACGCTCTCTCTGTGCGCTTTAAAGAGAATACCACAAAACGATTATTGAGTAATGGATGTCTGAAACACGAGTTCACATCTCTAGTCCCCGCATCAAGAAGTAAATTTTAGCATAGGTATTTAAATTTTGCTTAAATCTTTCTTTGATATTTAGCAAGGTAGCATTAAAAACACAAAAACAAAATTAAAACAATAAACAAATGAATTGAATATTGACCTTTTGATGAGGTTAGATCGTTGGAAAACCATTCAATTCCCGTCTTTTCTATTTGATTAGCTTTTAACCTTAATTGGGTTTGTTAATTATTTGATGTTGATCAAATTTGCAAACAATGTTGCTTTGTGTTTCTATTTATTTTGTTGTTGTGCTACTTGAATGCCCACTAAAAATCTTGCATAAGCCAGAATGGGAAACCTTTCGAAATTAACAACCAAATTGGCATATTAATGAAGTGCGAAAGCAATTACGAGTGTGGTTAAGCGAGTTTCTATTGTGGGAAGCCACTTCAATGTTTTTCAGGAGGTGATGTCGATGGCCGATATATTAAGGAAATTTGAGGTAATTTAGGAAATTTTTATTGTTTTCTTATTGAAATTTAATTAGATGCTCCCTTTGTGGGGTTTTGTGGGACTGAATGAAGTGCTGTTTCAACGTTTGAAGTAATGACGGAGCGCTTTTTTCTTAGATAGGTGGTGGGCTCTTGAGCCAGGAGACAGGGGAATTTGAAAGTGGACTCCCAATCTGATTCTTGGTAATTCTAAAATGGTCCTATAAAGAAGGTGAGTTTGTCGTAGTGGCTTTAATGAGATTTCTATTAAAATTTTGATGGTTGATCTACGGACACGACACCTCTTACCTCTCATTACAAACCTTCTCCTTCTGGAGATATTAAAATTTATGATGAAACGCAAAATGTACTTCACATAAAAATCCGTAGTTGCAACACGACCTATGATAAGCACCTTTGTCTACATTTGAGTTGCATCCAACGACCGATTGACGCTGATCGAGTGATGAGATATTGTAAGGTGATTTTATTTTATTACGCTAAAAGTGAACATGACAATTAACACTACAAAATGTTTTGCAAAAAATTTTGAAAAATTTTTGAAAAATTTCCAAAAGGTGCAATATATTATAACAAAAAAAAAAAAAAACAAAAAAAAAAAAAAAATTGTTGACAGGTATGACAATATTTCATTTATTTTGATGGAAATTTTCTATTGCTTGTAAAAATAAATAGACATTCCAACAAAAATCAACAAACGTCCAAATCGCCAGAATGTTTCACATCAAAAAATTTGCAAAAACGTAAATGTGTATAACTTAATTTTCGTATTACATGTTTATATGTATTTATACAAATAAAATAATGCAATTTTGGTTTTTGTAGTATTTTGCTGACTGCCTTAAACTATTTTTTTTTTTAAATTTTGATAGCAAATTTTTTTTTTCTAATTCTTTTTTAATTTTTAATTAAATTTTTTTTGTTATATTCTCTTTTTATTGTTATTTAAATTTTTTGTTATTATACTACTTGTTCGCAGTTCATGAGCCGTTATCATGAAAAACCTTTGCACGCCAAAAAAACTGAATTTAATTACAGAGCTGAATGACATGATGCGATATCATTATAAAAAATATGCAAACTTTTTTGATTTTAATTTTTTGGGAAATTTTTATTTTGAATTTTTTTGTTATATTTTTTCTTATTTTTATTTTAACTTTTTGTTATTATATTACTTGTTCACAGCTCATGAGCCGTTTAATCAAAAAGTACAATGACATGATGTGATATCGTGACATTGATGTGATGTGATGTGCTTTAATAGAATGAATGTTTGTTGCTATTGCTTTGATGATTTATTTTAGATTTTTTTTTGGACATTTTTTTTTTTGGAAATAAAATTTTTTTTTTTAATTTTAACTTTTTGTTATTATACTACTTGTTCGCAGTTCATGAGCCGTTTATCAAGAAAAAAATTTTGCACGCCAAAAAAAATTTAATTTTATCAAAGCGTCAATGACGTGATGTGACATTGATGTGATGTGATGCTCATTATTATGTGATGTGCTTTAGTAGTATAAATGTTTGTTGCCGCTATTGCTTTGTTGAATTATTTAGATATTTATGTATATATTTGTATGCCTGTATGTGTGGGTGTATTCGTCTGTTCCTCTGACGCGTCGTGCTGATGGAATGCACACGCTAAATGTGACTTGTTGACCCTGAAATTTGACAGCATTAAATACTTGTTGACGTGTTTATACATCAAATTACATGCGTACATGTGTTTATGTGCATGCTATTTACAACTTTGTGCGCCTTTTTGTTTTTGCAAAGTAAATAAATTGAAAAAAAAAAAACAAACAAACAATAATAAAATTTATAAACAAAATTTATTAAATTTTTTTCTTTTATTTTTTTAATTTTTTTTTATCTGTTTAATTTTTAGAAAATATTTACGAGTATATATGTATGTATGTATATATGTGTGTGTGAGTATTAAACATTGACGCATAAAAATACAACGCACATATAAATAAAGTGCATTTGAAATATATCAAACAAAAAATACTTTTGAACTGCGTCGCATTTAGCACAACAACAGCAGCAGACAATGAAAGGTGTGAAATACAGAATTTTGTAAAATATTTTTATAAATAAATAAACATGTAAATAAATTAAAAAATTATGTTTAAAAACAACAACTACACTTAATTTAGTTAATATGTATTTTTTTTTTATAAATTTGCTTCCCGCAGGTTATGCTCAATTGCTCATTTAGCTGTTGATATCGCATGGTGATATCACATGCTTCATATTAAGATATTGCGTCAGCCATTTGTATGTGTTGTTCATATTGTTTCCAGCGGAATATTTTTTTTAATAATCTGTAAGTGAAAAGTGGAGAGTGATTATTATTAACTTATGAGCTAATTATTAAAAAAAATAGCAACAAATAAAATCACATCACATCACAGACATCAGCACATGTGACGCATTGAGCGGAGTGTGATCGCTTGCCATGCATTTTCTGGCAGCAAAAGTGGGTGATAAGAGAGTAGGCAAATTTAGGGGCGGAGCGAGACAAGTTAGACAGGCCCCTGGTCCGCCAAAACCACCGGCTCACTCATCCCTCATTTCGCTTATCAACTCAACTGCATCAACTGCATTACCGACCAAACTTTTGCGCACCCTAAGAACCCTTACCCTGCTTACAACTTACCTCCGAACACATGCCCTTATAGATTTCATCTGTATCCCATGGACCACGCTCCGGCAGTCGTATGTCACGTCTACGCAGCTCTTGCACACAATCGGTCAAATCGAATATGGGCAGTGGATCGATGCGCGCCTTCGCCACTTTTGCGGTTAAATACTCAACATAATGTGTGCTGAAAATGAAAGTTTGTTTGCATTTAGTTAATAAACGAGCAGCTCAATCTCGTCTGCACACTTACCGACACATGCCCGCATGCCTTTCGGGCACATCACCATTACAAACTGTATCCACCAAACCGGTTGGAGTCTCCTTCTGCAAAGGTATAGGACAACGTGCCACTTTTGTAGCCGATGTGGATGGTTCGTCCTCAGCGAGAGCAGGCAGCTCTTTGGGTTCTTCATCGTATGGCACATTGTTCTGTTTGAGTAACATTTGTAATTGTATGGGCAGCTTATCACGCAAATAGAATAGACAATTGCGTGGATGATGCGCATGCAAACCCAATTTGGCGCAATACGAAGAGATCGTACACTTGGCGCCCATCATGAATGGCTTACCACAACCATAGCAGAATTCATATTTGCACTGAGTGCAAGTGAAATGCATGCAGCCACCTCTGAAAGTAAACGAAAGCGAGAGATTTTGTGAAATGGAGCCGAAACCCAGTTCGTGCATATCGAAGCTCCCTACCTGGCTAATGAGTATCTGAACTTGCATTTGGGACAATCGATGCCATTGTGAGCCAAATGCTCTTGTACACCTTGCGCTTGTATTTCGGGATCATTAGCCTCCTTCCATTCTTTGTATTGATCGCATGAAATGCCCTCGTGTTGTTTCTCCCACTAAATGCGTGTGAAAGTAGAGAAGTAGAGCTGAGCTCAATGAAGTCAGAGCGCGCAACAACATGTCAAACACACTTACCGTCTTCCGGCATTGCGCACAAGTCACCGAACCACAATCCGGACAGATGAGACGCTTCTGCCGTGGACGTGCAAAGAAACCCGAAGAGCATTGTATACACCATTTGAAATTGGGATCTTGCAGCAGCGTACGATCGCGTAGTTTACGTTGAAAGAGCTCGTGCACTTCGCTATCCAATATGCTCTTGAGAAAGATATCCAAATTCGAGAAATATTCCAAAATCTCATCCTCATGCTCATTGTGGCCATGTAGTTCGGGTAGTTTGCAAAATGGACACGTACAATCGTTAATGCTGCGATCGGTGATCTGTAAGTAGGCGTGGTTAAGTTGAGCTAGTCTGCAATTAGTCTAAAACCCTCATCTGCTCACCTGCACTGTGAAATAGGTTTGGGCGCATTGCTTGCAACATTTGTGGGTACATTTGAGCATTGAAACAATTTGATTCATCGGATAGGTGCCCATACAGAGTTCGCATTCTTGTTGTAGCATCGAGATGGCCTGGTCGAGATCACTACACTCCTTGGCTGCCCATATTGAAACATCTTGTGGGAATTTCATGTTGACCAATGTGGCGGCAATATGGGCTTCGGCGACGTTTGAAACTAATTTTTCTTCGACGAATTTTTGCACGAGCACCTGTGGAGGAAGAGATCATTAAGTGTCTAATGGGCTTAGTGGAAATGATTTCAATATCGGTAGGAGTGTTTCAAAGAATTTTCAGCTTAGATCAATGTTTGATGCATCAGTGGAAGGTTCGTAGTAGGCATGCGACGTTTCGAATAAAAATTATTCGAATAATTACAATTTTTATTCGACGGGTACAAAAAATTCGAATAGTATTTATTCGAATTATTTATTCGTTTATTCGAATAGTACTATTCGAATAGTACTATTCGAATATTTGTATTAATAGATTTTAAAATGTTACTATTCGAATAAATACTATTCGAACTTTTTGCTACGAACATTTCCTAGTTCGTAGAACCGACAGTAGAAGGCTTTTTGAATAAGCCTCATATATTCCAGAGTTCGTAGAAAGCTCTTTACCCTGAAGCATAGGAGGAGCGCTTATACGGAAGTGATCTTAGTGAAACCTAAGTCCTTTATTAACGCAGACGCGTCTTAAACGCAGCTCTAAGGAACATATATCGAATTAAGGATATCTGTAAAACACATTTCAAGCGGGCTCTCAGCCCAGCTCTAGAAGCTCATATAGTGGAATATTTAAAAATAAATGTGAGAAGCTGGAGCTCCTAGACAGAGCTTCTTCCTAAAATAACTTGACCGCATTAGACACGAAGTAAGGTACAATTCGGCTACTCGGGAGCAGTCACTCGTCTAACAAAAACCTCACTAACTTACACCCATCTCTATCTAAAACTACTCACCTCTGTTGGCACTGCCTCTGGCTCCTGCACACTCGGATAGGCTCTAAATACTGGCACACTTTGCTTGCGTTGACGTATTTCGAGCGGTTCCAGTTCCTCCTCACTGCTCGTACTCTCAAAGTCATCATCTGAAAAGCATGTCTCATGATATTTCTTTTTAGGTATACGTGGTTGGGTGCGGAAAATTCTGGCCACTGCTGTGCTCGTAGCACCAACACTTTCAACTGATTGGCTTGTGGTGCTGGGTATAAATTTAGTCATGGCTTCGGTTATTGATTTCTTACGTACTATTGTTGGTGGATTTTTAGGTGGTTCCAAGCGGGTGGTTAATTGTTTTTGTCGACTCAAAAATTGTTGTTGTATTGATTTAACCGACGAAATACCGATAGGGCCAGGCGGTCCCGAGAATGATTTTGAGCGCAGGGGCACCTTCTTTGGTGTTTGTTTGGGTATTTTACTCTCTTTGGGTTTTGTCTGTTCGGTCGTCGTTGTTGGTTTTGTGTTGGTTGTCGTGGTGTTGGTGGTTGTTTTTGTAGCCGTCGAGTTTTCGTTTGGTGCGCGCTTTGTGGAGGTGCTGCGTGCCGTCTTTGAAGTAGAAGCTACGCTTGCGTTGTCCTGTCGGATTTGTGGAATTTTACTAACTGCGCCCGTCTTCGTGCTGGCTGGGGTTGTAGAGTCGCGAGTTTTGTTCGTCGAATTACTCTGTGTTGTGGTGCTGGCTTTTACCTCGGCTCTGTTCGTACTAAGCTCTGTTGGCGCTGTGATCTGTACACTGGTAAGCTCAGACCCTGCTCCACTCTCATCCCGCAAATCCTCCGTGGGGCTTACAACTAAAATCTCAGGCGTTGTCACATCCCCCTCCTTCGGTAGCGCAGTCTCCTCAGCCCCCTCGGCGGTTTGTTGCTCAGCCTCAATCTCGGTGGCGACATTTTCTATTCGGTTAGCATAAGTTGTGGGATTATTTGCATTAGTAAGAGAAATAAGCTCAACTTGTGAAGCATGTTTAGTCTGTAAAGCATTTGAAACTTGGGGTTGTGTGTCTATAGCTTTCGAGCTTATGGGTTCGGTAGTTAGAATGGATTCACTATGAGCTAAAGTGGAAATGAGAAATGTTTGCGTATCTCCTTTCGCGTTCGTGGGACTCGTCTCGCGCTCATTCTGCTCTTCCTCAGCAGGCGTCTCAGCATGCGCTTGAACTTCCTCCACACTTGCGGTCTCGCTGTCGTGTCCATTAGTTAAAGCTTCCAACTGCTTTGGTTCTTCCACAGCTGGCTCGTCCACCTCACTTAGTCCTTCCTCGTCTTGTTCATCAAAGTAATCTTCCTCCTCATCTGTATCACCTTCAGTGAGTGACGCGCCATCATACTCCGTATCATCTTCATCCCAATCCTCACCTTCGCCATCTTCATCTTCATCCTCGTAGTCATCTTCGTCCGTATAATCATCGCTGTAATCCTCTTCGGATGACTCAAAATCCTCAATATTGATCTCATCTCTCATTTGTTTTATCAAACGTTGCGTGTCTTCAACGAGCTCGGAGAGATTTTGTTTAGATGCGTCGGGCGAGAATACAAACTCCACTGCTGCTGTCTGTCTGGATTTTTTGTTTGAATTCTCCTTGATGGCAGTATCGCTTGTGGATTTCTCCAAGGGCACTGCTGTCTCATTTCCATTTCTCTGTTCGTTTTCTAAAATCAAGGAGCGCGCGTGCTCGTGGTTGGATAGCTCACTTTCAATGCTGTAGAGCTCGTCTTCAGATGTCGCGTCGTTAGTGTGGCTTGCGCTCTCTTCGTGGTTCATGTCTTCCTCGTCTGTGGATAGCTCAGCAGCATCCTGAAATACTTCGTTTGTTGGGGACTCGGGCTCGTCCGTTGTCGTATCATTCTCAGTAAGCGGGATCGGTTTGGCGAATGAAGCCTCCATGACTGTATCCCCATTAGTGTTTTTGAGTTCGTTTAACCCTTCCCCTTCAGTGATCTCTACGGCTTTGGAAGGTACTTCTGTGCTTGTCTGTGTTTCCAACTGTGGGTTTGTTTCAGCTAGTTGATCTCCGGTATCCACCAAAACCTCAGTTACCACATCTGGACTTGTCACTGCGGACTTGGAGCTTCTTTCTGTGTCGTCTTTAGTTACTTCCTGGGTCGTAGACTGCGAAGTTGATGCTTCTCCCGCTTCAAGAGTTCTATCCACAGCCGGCTCTTGGGAAACCAAATCTTCATCGCTTTGTTGAGTCATCTCACCAGACCTAGCGTCTCCCTGGGCTTCTTCCTCAGGCACCATTATTGATGAGGAACGTTCTTCTTCCTGAGACCTTGTCATGGGCTCAATAGTCTCTCCTTGTTCTGTATCTTGATGGTTTTCTTCTTGAAGGTGGCCTAGAGCTTCCACTTCCACTGTTGGGTCCTTGGAGCTAGAATCTCCCTCTGTTGGTGGTGCAACTGTTACCGCTCCAAAATGTATTTCTCCATTAAGGTGCTGGCCTTGAGTTCCAGTACTAAAGATTACCTCCACCATAGTTGTTGTATCAGCTTGAACAGCTAGTTCCTTACTATGTGCTAGACTTTGAACCTCGGGGCTCATGTTTGCTTCAGTTTCGGGGTCCATAGTAACTATCAGAGGTGGATCAACTCCTGAGCATGTAACAGTTTCAGTAGTCGATACCGTCTGAGGTGGCAAACTGGACCCGATACCGCTCTGAAGATTCAAGATTTCAGCGTTGGCAATTTGCTCAGCCATAAGTTCTGTTGGAGCTTCTGCACCTTCTATTGGCTGTCCTTGGTCCGCAGCGTTAGCGCTCTTCGTAACTGGCTCTGCGGTTTCTACGTTAGACGTGGTCTCCTCATTGATTTGCTGGTATTGTGTGTTGGATGTGCCTGCAGCAGCTTCATCCACACCCATCTCAGAGTTTTTCTGTGACCCACCTGCTTCCTCGTCTACGGTGGTTTCATGCCTTCTCTGAGCCCCACTATCCTCTGCTATCACACCGTCCTGACTTTCAGACCCAAAAGCTTTTGTATCTTGGATGTCCTTTTCCTGCATTGACACCGTAGCCGCTTCCTCGTTTATTTCCTCCTCTTCCTGCCCATTTACTTGTCTCAAATTATCGTCAGTCTGTGCTTCTTCTAATGTGTAGCGAGCATTGTTAGTTGCTGGGACTTCATTCTCGTTATGGGTTAGTTTGGTTTCGACAACAACAGTTAGTTGATTGGGTTTTTTGATTGTTTGCTCACCCGAAATATGACTTGCACCACGTCGTACTGGGATGCGTGAAACTTTTGCTTGTTGGCGGTCCTTAGATGTGGCTTCCATGCTCTTACTGGCCTCCATATCTTGAACTTGAGTTTTTGGTATTTGACCCATGTTGGAGTCTTTTGAGCTCCCTTGCTCCGGTGGTACCATTTCTTTTTGTTTGACCTCATTGTTGTTGTTTTCGCTGCTACCTTCTGCTAAAGTGCCTTCCTTGGACTCAGATCTTTGCACCTCCTTAGTTACTTTTATGTCTAGGTTATCAACAGTTCCTGGCAGCTGACTTCGCTTTTGACGTCTTTGAGCTTTTGAATTTCTTCGTCTCTTTGTGGTGTCGTTAGATTTTTCTGGCGTTTGAACTTCCTTCTGAGAAGCTAATGGGACTGGTGGTTCAATAGCAGCGCCTTCCAAGCTTTCCTGGTTTTTAGTGTTGTGGGAGTATGCTGTACTCTCTAAGCCTGTAGAAAATGATTCCGAACTCTCGTGTGCTACATTTGGCGTCTCAGCGGCCAGAGCTTCTTGTCTCACTTCATTGTAGGGGGAGGACCGATTCTCATTTCCTACAGTTATTCCTCCTGAAGCTTTGAGTTGAACACTGTTAGGGCTTTTATTGGACAGTGGTGGTACTTCAGAAGTCTTTGTAGTCTCTGATCTCTCAAATGAGTCTTCAAAAGTTTCCTCCAACGCCGCAGTTGCTTTGAGCTCCACTGGAGTCTCGGAAGTCGCTATCCCTTGCGGCAGTGTGGAATTCTCGAACTGGGCATCCTTAGCTCTCGTTTCTTCTCTCACTGAACTTTCCATTTCCCTCGTAGCTTGTCTCTCTCCTGCCATCTCAGCTGCAGCATGCTCTGTAACATCTCCTTTCTTCCCCTCTACTTCCACTCTTTGAGCAGCTTTATACATTTTGTAAACTTTTCGTTCCGCCTCATCTAAGTCCTCCAAGTCAAACTCCACCTCATGTTCCCTATCGAGTGCGCGATCGAATTCCATGCGGAAATTTGCAATCTCTGCTGCATACACGAACTCGGGCGGCACTAACTCATGCATGGAAGCCTCTTTTATATTGGGACCTATAATCTCTTCCAAGATGAACTCTTCAGCATTGATGGGTGGTGGCTCTGGTGGTTGCACTTTGGGTGCCAACACCTCTACGTGCGTTGCACTTGTTGCCACCAAAGCTTGTTCCTCTTCCATCAGTTCCATTTCGACTTGTTGCACCAAGTTCGGCACGATCTCTTGGATATGCTGCCAAACAAAGTTCTTTACGTCCATTTGATCCTCACGGCTACTCTTCGTGCTATCACCAGCTGTATGCTTCGCAATGTTACTCTTCATAAGTATGCGCATCATTTCTGGATCAGCTTCTAGTTCGGTCTCTCTTTTGCCCAAACTATCACCCAACATGGTTTCCATGACCTTCAGTAACGGTTCATTTGCTTTGCATTGACTTTGTTCGATATTACCAATGAGCGTTTCAAGATCTTTAAGCATATGCTGATTATTGTTAAATGTGGGATCATCTAAATGAAATGAGCTTGTTGATGTCTCTCGATGATAGGGGGTATTGTTATAACGGTAGATGTCATCAGTGCTCAATTCGTGAGTTGGTGTTTCGTGCAGCGAAGGCGTTGATGAGTGATCGATTATGAAAGTGCCACCAGCTGCATTTGGTGTTTGTAAACATTCTAAAGCGTTTGCGCTAAGGAACTCATGAATTTCTACAGCGATGAAAGAGAGAAAGAGAGGGCAAGAAAATGCGTGAAAAAGAGAGAGAAAGAAACAGAAAATAAAATAAAACTAAAGATTTTGTGTAGTTCAGAGAATGATGACTGTCTGGGGTTCTGATAAAATAGAGTACATGCACCCAGCTCTCACACACACATACATAATCACCCCATACACACACTCTCTTACGCACTCTCACTCACCTGTTTGAATTTGTTGCTCATTCGATATGTTATGCACCAACAAATTCGCGCCACTCTCATTCTCCACGCCAGCTGGTGAGCCACGTATGCGCATTAGAAATGGCTTGAGCTGCGTACGTCCCAAATCCATTAATGCCAAATCGGCATTACCTTGATGTATGGTGAGCGCCGTTACAATATCCTCGCGTGAGAAATTTCCCTTGCTCAATATATCGCGATACTTGCGCTGCCGCTGCTCAATGCATTCGGACACGGCTTGCCATATATTGCCACCATGTTGGCGTAACGCTTCTCTAGCCTCGTTCTGTGATATTGTGCCGATGGTATTTTCAGCGCGCTCTTGTCCATATTTTGTTGAGAGACTTTGTACAGTTTGTATAAGTTTATGCCAATTCTCTCGCAGCCATTGTACGGGATGTGTGGAGGTGCCACAGTATTTGAGTGCGGCGTGTAGCTCTTCGGGTGTGAATTTGTAAAGTTCGGCTTCCTGGAAAACAAAACCATGAAAGGGTTTACTTAGTTGGATGTGTGTGGGTGTGTTGGAAAGCTACTTACCTTGAGCAAAATGTAAAGCTCAGTTTCAGGTTCCTTGTGTCTCGGCTCGTAGTGTGGCATGTCGGGTGTGCAGATGCTCATCGATGAGGGCGCATCGCGTCGAAGCTGTAAGTTAAATTTTTTTGATTTTACGAAAGGTTAGCTTTTTCAAGCTTGAGATACTCAGAGTAAATCCTAAATTTTCTATCAAAGCTCGACGGGTTAAAAGAAATCGATCTCAGCGCAGTGTGACTAGGACCACAAGATGTTAGTGGCGGTTTGATACCGTCTAAAAGCCTGGCTATATCAGTTACACTATCCTAAACCTTGGGCAAATATTTTTGCATATACAACAACAACAACAGCAAGGATATGGACCCTACTTGCCTACCACCCACCTTGTCACCTTTTCCAAAAAAGACTCCGCAATCCTTTTGATTCCTAATATTTCCGCTTCGAAGGACAGGGCTTGTACTTTGGAAGATAAATCAATAATGCGGCTTTGAGAAAGGCCCTACTTCACCACCGGAGCACATTTGGGTCCATATACCATAACCTTTCAGAGGTTAAATGGATCTACCCCTTTTAGTACCCCTTTGGAGTTTCTAATTTTCTTGGAACTCGCATTAAAGAGACTGGCAAGAATTTTTTAAAAAGACATGCGATAGATTAAAGGCTACCAAAAACCTTTCCAAAAGCCTATAGGGGCAGTTTTGCGGCCAAGGGCTAGTTTCGGGAGTTCATAGTCAAAGCTCAACATCGCTAAGTTTAGATTTGGGAAGATTCCTAGTTTGTGTCTCGTATACTGAGCTTATACTTTTCGTCTTTATCCTCGACTTCAGTGGCTAGCCACAGTTCTGCTAATAAATGAAGATTATCTGATCCAGGCGGTGGAAGCAGAGGAAGTTAGAGACCATCACTAAGATAGAGGGCGCTTCGTCTGTATTTCCAAGAGTTTTCAGAACTATGAAATGGACAGCTCGCGGCCAGCTCGTTGACTACCTTTCAAACAAAAATCATCTACAAACCTGCGCACTTGCTGCCGCCATTGGCTCCACTGAACTTGACTCCGATTGTTTCACCTGCAGCGTATCGTAGGTCTAAATACAAAGTAAAAAAAAAAATTGTAACAAAAGCAACCAAAGGTCGAGAGAGCCGAATGTGCCTACTTGCGTCGAAATACTCTGCGGCGGTGGTGAAGTGCCCGTTTCCTTCACTTTACGCTGCGCCACTTGGGGTTCACGCACTTTGTGTGGCTGCTTCACCTCGCGCAATGGCGAAGTACCGCTGCTGGTTGTAGTTTTTGTCCGGGCACCCTGTTTCGACTGTTCAGCTTTACGCATGACCTCATTGGCTGTCGTTTGTATGTCATCATCCAAGGCAGCCCAAACATCCTCAACAGATTCTGCAAGATTTTATAATACATAAATAAAAGGTTAAAGCTGAGAATGCGGGTAGAGTAAGAGAGGGAGAGTGTGAGAGCGAGCAGCATGCGCGAGGTTGAGCGCAACAGTGGAAGATGAGTGTGCATGTGGGAGAGTGAGGGGAGTGCGTGACTAAACTGAAGTTGGAAGAAAACACACATTTTTTGGTTGGAGCACGAATCATAAGCAAAATGAAAATATATTTATTTTTTAAATTATTTTTGTTTGTTTATATAAAAAATTAGTAGTAAATATTACAAAAACAACAAAACAACAAAAACAAAACGAAACAAAAATTGCGCAAAAATTAATACCCCGAGCCAATGTTATTTTTGTTATGGGAAATATTTTGTGGGTGGCACGTGCGCTCTGGTATGTTTTTTGTATGAATGTATTGATCAATTGATTTTCGTTCCTTCCAAAAATGTGATTTTCTTGCTCCTACCTTTCTTCTTTGCATCGCTCTCCGTTGTGGTTGTGTTTGCGGTGAGCTTCAGCTTGGACATGCCATTCGTCAAATTGCTAATGATGTTCTGTGTCATGCCAGTTTTACGTTTGGGTATTGCAGATGTTGTTGTTGTAGCTGTAGCCGTTGTTGTTGTTGTACTAATTGTAGCTTTGTCTTTTGCCTTTTCCTTAATTTTGTCTTTCGATTTGTCTTTCGTTCGCTCTGTACTAATCGTTGGCTTCGCTTTGCTCGTCGTCGCTCTTTCAGGGCTTACGGAAGCTTTTGATCTTGTTTGCAGCTCATTTTCGTTGGTTGTTGTGCTTGCTGTGGGCGCTTGCGTTGTGGCTGTTGGTTTACGTGCGCCTGCACTGGGCGTCTTGCAACAGATCAAACAAATTTTCACATTCGGTTCGTTGACATAAGTGCAGAATTCGCATTCCCATTCGTGATCTGGCGTTGTTGGCGGTGGACCCAAATCGTCTTCGTCCACCACCACATCTACAGCTTGCGCCTGAGCGGTGTCCACTGCTACGCTGACAGCGTTTGCATTTATTTCTTCCTCCTCAGCTTCGCTTTCTTCATCAGTCTCTTCACTTGCACTCTCCTCGGTTGCTGTTTCTTCTTCGCTTTCCTTTTTGTTTGCTACATAATTTGTTGTTGTCTCTTGCATTTGCTTTGGTTTCTCTACCACATGTGTTTCATCAATCGCTTTCGTTATCGTATGTCCACCGCCTGCTTGCACTTCGGTCGAAACTTTGTTGGGTTTCTGACGCGCCGCCTCGCCCACTCTATCTCTCGAACTGCTGCGCTTGTTGCTCTTCTCCAGCTTCTCTTGTATTTTGGCTTGCACCAACGCACGCGTACCCGACGACTCTGAATCCAAGTCAGAATAAATGCGCGTGGGATTGTTCGTGTTTACGAAACCCGGCGCGTTTTGCCGATTACCATTCGTGCTGTTCATTTGATTCATTGGCGGTCGTCGATTGGGCAACCAATCACTTTGTACTGATTTTGCTACCGAACCGCGTCGTTCACGCATTTTCGTGTTGCGTTGCTGTCGTAGCTGATTCGGCTCACCCTCATCATCCAAGAGCTGTGAGGCGCTCGATATGCGTCGTTGACGTGCACGCAACGTGTTCGTCATGTTTGAACGATTCGAAATTATTGAACGTCGTTCGTCTTGATCGGAATCCTCATCATCGGTTAGTTCATCATCGACGTAGCTGTTGGGACGTTGTTTTCTACGTACCGGCATAGATTTGCGTGACATAGCGGGCGACACAGCGCGTGATGTGGCACGTGAACGCGTCGGTGGTGGCATGCCCATCACACCTGAAAATCAAAGAAATTGGGAAAATTGTTAAGCTCAGTCTTTCAACATTTTTTTTCTCAACCTACCTGGATTCATTATCGGCATGCCAGTATTGTACGCGTAAGGGTACATGCCCCCCATCACGCCTGCTTGATTCATAAAGACGGGTGGTGGTGCCATCATACCGCCAGCGCCATGATGATGTGGTAACATGTAGCCAGCTCCAACGTTGAGCGACAAATTCGAGCGATTGAGTTGATGTTGTGAATGTGCGAATTGTCCACTCCACTCGCCGTTTGGACCGTTGACGGGCATGTTGTGAGTATGAGGATGCCATGCGTTTGCTTGTGGATTGGCGCATGTAGCGCAATTGAGTTGAGCCATTGACTGGGCCTGTGGGGTCGAGAAAATACATTAATAGGGCTAAAACGTCTCTGCGTCTCTAAAGCTAAGTCATCCTTCCTATCAATAAACCCATTTTAAACTCTCAGCGCTCTCTTTTTATTGCACTCAGCGTGATTTCCTCTCAAACCTAACTTAACCTCACTTGAATGCTATTGTCTCGCTCACCTGCTGCATTTGATTGTTCATCCATCCTCTTTGCGACTCTGCTGTACGACGATTTAAGTTCAAGACCGAAGTGCTCATGCCACGCGTATTAACCATTTGACCATTGGCACGTTGTTGTTGTTGTTGTTGTCGCTGTTGTTGTTGCATAGCGGACATATTATGCATCTGCCGTTGGTTAAACAAATTTTGAAAATGTGTATCATCGGTGAGGTCAAAATGAGATGAATTGATCCCGGACGACATACTGCCTGAGCGAAAATGTGATGGCGACGGTGAAATGTTTGACCATTGATCGAATGGGAGGTTCTGATATTTTTGACACAATGTTTTGACAAGGTTGTGGTGTTTTGGTGGTGTTGGTGTTGGTGACACAAGGAGAGTTAACATAAATAAGAAAACAAAAACAAAACAATATTAGGATATGACGGTGTGCGTACGTCACTGTACAAATGGACGACAAGCGATGAGACCACACGAGGTTTCAATGAGCACTGCACTTTTATGAAGCGACTGCGAAGTGCTATGCTTTGAAAGTTGAGCAAAATGCACGCGCTCTCACTCTCTCTCTCTCTCTCTGTTTCTCACAAAATTTCATAACCTCACTTTGCTACAACTTCCGCAATAGCGCTTGACAGGCAAGTACTAACTGTTGGTGGTGCTTGAAAATAGTTACATATTTTTTTCAGTGTACGCAAAATTACCTGATCGGTTACAGAACCACTACGCTCTGTATTGCCCCTCTGACTCTCTTCCTTGTGCTGCCGATAGCGCTGCTGCAACAATGCCATTTTATCTAGCGTAGCGCTCGCTTTACTTTTGATCTTCTCCAATGTGACCGAAGGTGGTCGTTGTATGCTATCGAAGACCGATCGTGGTGTTACGGAACGTGATGATGTCGCTTCGCTATTTGGCGTTTTCGGTGTTTCCGGCAATGGACGATTCGTTATATTCAAATGAAGTCCACTTTTGAGTGAATGCACGCGCTCTTGCCACGAAGTGCTTTTCAGCGAAGGTGTTGGTGAGGCTGGTATTGGCAGCGTATTCCCATTGTTGACCTGCTAGGAATTGAAGTGGGCAAATTTGGCAAAAGACACTTAAAAAAATTGAGTGTAGTATTTGTGTGGTGAATTTACATAATTTTAAAACTCAGCAAGTAAACAGTGGTGTAGAGGAACTAAGAAATAACTTGAGCTTGGTTTGAGTTTGAATTTGAATTCAATTTTTTTATTGAAATACAAATTTTAAAAGCAATTTTTTTTTACGAAAACTTTGACAATTGTGTTAGTTCTTGGTAATACAACAAAAGCTCAAAAGTAAGTATAAATCTATAGTCTATATAACTAGTAAATATTTTTGTTTGGTATACGGAAAGTTTGTAAATTTAATGCTTGGAAAAGTGCTGCAGTAAGTAGAAGGCAGTTAACGCAAACTTTGTTTAGGAAGTCTTATGGTTTTGGAGCTTTTTTTTTAAAGCTCATTTCGTTCTGTAAGCTTGCTTGGGATTTTTACATTATTTGCTGAAAAATCTATTTTAAATTTTTTTTATATTTTTTTTTTATGAGACGATAGGCTTATCGCTTAGGAAATCGTGCAGTGGCGTACCTGTTCCTTTCGCTGTAGCAGTGGTGTGCAAAAGCCGCGTCCCTTACGTCTGGGTGGTGCCACTGGTGGTGTGGGTCCATTTTGTCCGGGTAATATTTTCGGTGGTAGTGGTGGGCGTGATGGTTCAATGGCCTGCCAAGCAAGAAGATTAAAATTATACCAAATTGAGAAAAAAAAAATTATGGAAAGCGTTTTTGAGGTTAGAGTTAACATCGGCCCTATCCCTTTTTCACCTCCCTGCCCCCCCTATACGCACCTTTCGCATATGCGTACGCCGTTTTGGATGCTTGTGGAACATGTCATCGCATGAAGCGCAAAAAATCTGCTGTGCGCACTCCTCACAAGTGACCCAGGGATTGTGCGAACCACAAAGCGTACATTTCAGCTTCGAGTCTGTAAATAAACCGCATCAATTACTCAAAAGAAAATGTGTTGAAATTGTTGTCGCAATACCTGGTGTGCTTGGCGTTTTCGATCTGCTGCCCGCTTTGAGCACTTCATTCGAATATTGTTGACCAGAGAATTCGATTACTTCATAATCAGGTTCGGGTAGCTGTTTTGACTTTGGTGGCAACACTGGTGCCCTAAAACCACTATCCGGCGTTGAGGGTGAGGGTGGTGGTGGCGGTTTTGGACCAATGCGATCGTTGGTTTCCGTCTGCAAAGTTTAAAAAAAACTCAGTACAAAAAAGATAAAAAACATGGTGTAAACATTTGAAACGCACCACCCATTTTGGCATAGTTTTGTTAAAACGATTCGTATTTGTATGCGTCGCCATATTTTGCTAATGCAATGAGTCTGAAAATAGATGTGAAATAGGTTTATGATTACAAAGAACAAGCATACATACGTCACAAGTGGGCATATGGAATTTGTGTAAAAATGTAATGGGGTATCATTTTAGTATGGAAATTTGCTTATTTTGTGTTTAAAAATTGTAGGTACAAGAAGAAGAGGGAGGAAAATCTATAAAAAGTCTAAATTTCCAAAGTGATTTCCAACATTTGCTTCACTTGGGATTGAACATGATTTTCCAAAGTTTGATTTTAGTTTGAAAACCACTGGAGTTTGGTTCGACAGCACACTTGCTATTTTTGCGCATGGCAACACTCGTATCAGCTGTCATAACTGACATTAAAAATTAATCAAACCACGTGGCGAACGAAAAATTGCCAAGATATTAAAAGAAGGAAAGCAATAAAAAGATATATATTTGTGTGACAAAAGGTTGTATTTGTAATATTATATTATTTATTGTGTTTAAATAATTGATATATATATATTAATATATTTTATATGTAAGTAAATTGTGCAGTTTGATTTCAGCTGCAAAATATTGATGGAATTTAAGCCGGTATCCAATGCTGTTTCAGATGGAGAAATAAGAATATTTTCATATCAAAAACGTTGCCTTTTGCTGGAGAATGGACTGTTTCTTCAATTAAGCTCCAGTTAAAAATCAATGTTAGAAATTGGAAAATGGTTTTCATTGATGAGAACTCTAAATTGAAGTTGTGTTATGATTTTGGAAATTTTTTTGTAAGTTAACAAAGAAAGAAGAAAAGGAAATTTTGACAAAAAAAAAAGTAAACCAAAAATGGAGCACAAAAAGTTGGCAAACAGAGATACCCAAAAAAAATAAACAAAAACGGAAAACGAGAAAGTTTCGTATTAAAAATAATTTTGAGTGAAAAATTGTGTCCGACAGTGGTGCGGATATGTCATTTTATTGACTTTTTATTAAAATTTCTATCAAAAAATATTATGTGGGCGTAAAGCTGCAGCATATAAAGAGGCAATTGATGACAAATATTTTGCTTGCGCAACTTGGCACTGCGGAAATCAAAACGCAACCACTGCGAGAAAAAAAATGTTAAAACACTTATGGCCACTTTTAATTTGCCACAGCAATATAGCGCAATATTTTTTTTTTTTTTTTGTGTTTTTTTTGTTTATTAAATATTGCTCAATCAAGTTGTAAATAATTTTCAACACCCGGCAACCACTTACCCGTTGTTTTGCGGCCGATTTCTTCAAAACTTTGACTTTACGCCAAAAATGCAATTTATAGTTGTAATTGTCACGTTTTAGACAAACAGCACGGGAACACACACAATCACAAGAATCGCCATTAACAATATACTCGTATGTATGTATGTATGTTTCGTTGACAGCCAAATCGTTTCAATGTGCGCGTTTGTTGATTTGTATGAGTGCGTCGGTTTGTCGCTTTTATATGCCGCACTAATTTTCAATTTCAAAAAATATGAACAAGATGTGCCAGTTAGCGTGCCGTATAGCCAAGCGCCACAACTGACAAACCAACAGCCGAATGTACTAAACCAGCCACAAGCCCAGGGAGCTTCTGCTCTGTGTTATTTTTGAAAATGTTCTGTGCTATTTTTGTAAGATTTTTCATTATTTGAATGCGTTGCAAGAAGTTTTCGCTTTTAGCATCACTAAATTGCAATGTAAAATTCGAAATGCAAAAATTTATTAAGTTCACTTGAAATGTTTATTTTTTTTTTGTTTGTTTTTTTTGTATTCACTTTGTATTGGCTGCGTCTATGAAGTATTCCAAAATGTTTGGTTTGTGTGATTGACAAGCATGCCGACAAGCATTTAAAAAGTTTTTATTTATGTATTTATTTATATTTTACTATTGTATGTGTGTGTGTATATAGGGCTACTTATTTATATATAGAAATATATGTACGCATGCATGTATGTACAGCTGCAAACCAAAAAATGGGAGCACTTTAAATTAACAAATTTTTTGTATTAAAAACTTTGTGAAGAACGAAATAAAGAGGCTTAGGTTAGGTTGAGTGGTAGCTGACTCGGTTAACTTCGTGGAACAACAATGTAGCCAGATCTATGCAACTGCCAAGAGTACCGACTTGAACAATCTGAGTCCATACGATGAGCCCGAATATAAAAAGCCGGCTACAGATGGCAGTTGCCGGGAAGATCAAGATATAGAACTCAATGAACAATGAAGACGTTTGTCACACACTCAAGAGTAACTTACTCCACACTAGGGGGCACAGAACATCGTTTTGGGGGCAAGGTTAATCAACTCAGGGACTCGAAAATGGACTTTCGTTATTGTTAAGTGGTTGAAAATTATGTTTTTAAAATAACTTTTGTTATAGTTATAAATATGTTGGTTTCAAAATTTTTTTGGTTGCTCTCATATTTTTTCTTACATTTTTTTAAAATTAGAAATTTTTTTTAATGGAAATCTCATAATTTTTTTAACAGTTTTAGACACTCTTATTAAAAAAAGTCTTTTGAAACAAAATTTTTTTCAAATTTTTTACAGTACTTTTTTTTTTAATTTTCAATTTTTTTTTTAATTTGTTAAGAAATAAGATCTCCTTCATTTAAATTTCAATAAAAATATTTTTTTTTTTTTTAATTTTTCAAATTGAAACCACCAAGGTTTTGAAAAATTTTAGTCACTCTCACTAAAAAGGGGTTTCGAAAATAAAGATTTTTCAAATTTTTTTTAAAAATTTTTTTTTTTAATTTGTATTTTTTTTTAATTTGTTAAGATATATGATTTCCCTTATATAAATTTCAAAGCATAACATTTTTTTTTAACTAACGAAATGTTTCATATTCATAATATATTTGTTGTACCCATTTTTTTGCCGTGCAACTGTATAATGGTACATTGCGTACACATTTATTTCCAAAAATAAAATTTTCTTCAAACACTTTATTTTAGCTGTGACATGATTTTTCAATACACACACACACGCACACAGTTTTTAATTACTTTTACACCAAACGCAGCTAATTTTTTATTTAAAACCAAATTTCTTATTACAAAAACTCACAATTTGATTTCAAAATTATATTTAATGCATTTTTTTGTTGTTGTTTATTTCAAAACCCTTGCAGTTCACAAGTTAATCGGCACAAAATCACATTTGTCATTTATTGGCAGACAAAATGGCGAAACAATGTCAAACGATTACATAACACGCGCGTTCTAGCGAGCCAAGCACTGCGGCACAAATGTCGTCTGCTTCCGTTTCGGCGGCTGGTCGATATCTAATTTTGCATTTGTCTCGTTGAAATCGTCTCGATCGTCGATCTTCAGCGCTCTTTAACTGAATTTCTATTCGGATTTTTGCATTTCAATGTTTTCTTATAAAACGAAATCTCCCAAAAAATTGTTGTATACCTCAAGAATAATGTTTTTCGTATGCGTTTGTGCGTTTGTTGTTGTTGTCTTTGGCGAGGATGAGCGCATTCGGCGGCCAGAATTTGAAAATTTGCTCACGTTTGTCGCAATGCCTACACCAAATGACGATCGTTGTTGTTTGGTACATCGTCCAATAGAGGAAATGACCGGTAAATTTTCATTTTCAAACACTCTTCGTCATCGTCACATCGTCGGTGCAGTTGTCGTCATATCCGCTATTCATGTACTCATGTAAGTTGTTATTGTTGTATACTTTGTTCAGAGTGGACATTTGAAAATTGGAATTGAATGGAAATGTCAAAAATATTTAATCGTTAAGAATGCATTTATACCAATTTTATAACGTCCCTGGTACCAGCAGTAGAGTTAGTAGAAGAGGGATGGGAAATAAGAGAGCGAAAGTAGGCAAAGACGAGGACGAGCAGTGGGAGATTGCAGCTTAGGAGAAAAGGTAGTGAGTTTTGCTGTGAAAGAGAAATTATAAAATCAGGAAGGTGATTTCCTGTGAAGAGTGAGGCATGCTAATGTAAGTTCTTGCGTCTTTTTTACAAAACTTATTTATTTACTTTCATCCAAAATATCTATTTAATTGATTGTAGAATAAACAAAAACCAGCCGAGAGAGAAAAAAAACTCTAAAAATGGGCGTAAAAAACTTAATTTGAATTAACAACTAAAAAATTGTGCCAAGGTTCTTAAAACAATAAGATGAAGGCCTATTGAATGTGTTTATCATAAAGGAGAAAGCTTATCGACACCAAATCAAATTTAAATTGCGAAAATAAATAATCCGTAGTAGCATTTAGTATGTACATATGTAAATGTATTTCTATGTTTATAAGAAACGCAGAACACAATTACCAAATAAATGAATAAATAAATAAATAATAATATTTTATTTTATTTTATTTTATCTTATTTTATTTTATTTTATTTTATTTTATTTTATTTTATTTTATTTTATTTTAATTTATTTCATTTTATTTTATTTTATTTTATTTTATTATATTTTATTTTATTTTATTTTATTTCATTTTTTTTTATTTTATTTTATTTTATTTTATTTTATTTTATTTTATTTTATTTTGTTTTATTTTATTTTATTTTATTTTATTTTATTTTATTTTATTTTATTTTATTTTATTTTATTTTATTTTATTTTATTTTATTTTATTTTATTTTATTTTATTTTATTTTATTTTATTTTATTTTATTTTATTTTATTTTATTTTATTTCATTTCATTTCATTTCATTTCATTTCATTTTATTTTATTTTATTTTATTTTATTTTATTTTATTTTATTTTATTTTATTTTATTTTATTTTATTTTATTCTATTTTATTTACTTTATTTAATTTAATTTTATTTAATTTAATTTAATTTAATTTAATTTAATTTTATTTTATTTTATTTTATTTTATTGTATATTTTTTTAAATTTTATTTTATTTCATTTCATTTCATTTCATTTCATTTCATTTCATTTCATTTCATTTCATTTCATTTCATTTCATTTCATTTCATTTCATTTCATTTCATTTCATTTCATTTCATTTCATTTCATTTCATTTTATTTTATTTTATTTTATTTTATTTTATTTTATTTTATTTTATTTTATTTTATTTTATTTTATTTTATTTTATTTTAAATTATTTTATTTTATTTTATTTTATTTTATTTTATTTTATTTTATTTTATTTTATTTTATTTTATTTTATTTTATTTCATTTTATTTTATTTTATTTTATTTTATTTTATTTTATTTTTTTTTTATTTTATTTTATTTTATTTTATTTTATTTTATTTTGTTTTATTTTATTTTATTTTATTTTATTTTATTTTATTTTATTTTATTTTACTTTATTTTATTTTATTCTATTTTATTTTATTTTATTTTATTTTATTTTATTTTATTTTATTTTATTTTATTTTATTTTATTTTATTTTATTTTATTTTATTTTATTTTATTTTATTTTATTTTATTTTATTTTATTTTATTTTATTTTATTTTATTTTATTTTATTTTATTTTACTTTATTTTATTTTATTTTATTTTATTTTATTTCATTTTATTTTATTTTACTTTATTTTATTTTATTTTAGTTTATTTTATTTTATTTGATTTTATTTTATTTTATTTTGCTTGATCCTGATGCTTCAACAGCTACTCCAAGGTGATCAGAGCGCCATCTCTTGGAGCCGAATAAAGTCAAGGAAATGCTTTGCTTACCAACCTGCCTCAACAGACGCAAAATGAAATAAAGGTGCTTTTTACATACATACATACATACATACCAATACCAAATTTATTTGTTTTCTCTACAAATATCATCAACAAAGCCACAAACATTTAATGCAGCCAATCGAAATGAATTTGCCGCAAATTGCAAGCAAAACAAAAATAAGCCAATCAATTTAGCAACAAAACACGTTGATATGTTGCTTCCGGCTTTAGGCATTTACGAATATAAACAAAACAAGGAAAGAATAAGAGAGAAATCTAACAAAAGAAATTTGAAATTGACTCGTGAGCACTGTTGAAACGAGCAGAGCGAGCGTAAAAGTTCGTGGAAATAAATAGCAAATGCCTGAAGAGAGCAAACGAGGGATAAAGGAAATTTTGTTTGCTTACAAAAATGTACGACAAAAATTGCCGGCTGCCCGCCGGAAAAGCTTTTCAAAGCGAATTCAAACAGCTGATGTATGTAATGTATGGGTGGCTTAAGCAAAGTGAAAAGTTGCACATACGCCGTGTGTGCCTGTGCTTATGAGAGTGTACTCATACTCATACTCGCTCGCTCTCTCTCTCTCTCTCGCAGTGAGAACTTTTTACATTGCTCTCAACGACTTTTATTTTATAATTATTCAAATGTTCTATACAAAGCGCCGAGCAAAATTAATGCACCTAAAAGTTGGCAATAGATTTACGTATGTGGGAGCTGGTAAATGTTCTAAAAAAATATTTAAAATAAAATTGGCCGGTTTTTATTCGAAATCGTTGGTGAACACAAATTTATAATGTGAAAAAAAATATCAATATAATGTTAATTTTTTTTAGATTTAAAACTAGAGCTTCTCAAAAAGCACGCCAGCTAAACAATTTAGTGAGAAATTTTTTTTTTTTTTTGAATAAACGTTATGGTTAGCCAAAAAAAAGTTAAAAATTACAAACTCTATTTACCGAACTTCTTTTCAACCCCTCAAACTGGAGTTTTTCATATTCACACACACACATACACACTAAAGATGAACACATAAGAAAGCTCGCCAGTGTACGAGACCACTGAACGTTTGAAGTGAGCTCAGCCTTGTCAAATACGGTAACAGCGAATGGACAGTCAGTGTTGCTATGACCGCGAGTTGCGCGAAAATATAAAAAACGCGCAAACGGAGAAAAGGTGTGTGGTTTCTACAAAAAAATGTGTGGTTGAAGAAGCAATAGTGCTAAAAAAAGGAAAAATAAATAAATAAAAAAGGAAAAAAAGTTTTATTTTCGATGAGCTAGAATAAAATTTAAAAAGAAAATTTGCAAGCGTGTTGTTAGAGAAAGTGCCTTGGTCATTAGCAATAATTAAACGAAAAAAGTGAGCAAAAATTTAAAAGCGAAAAAGAAGTGTGGAAGGATATGTTGAAGAAGGCAGCAAATATTTTATTTGAAGTGTAGTAAAGTAAAGCAGATTGCGAAAATTTGGTGGGTTGAAAAAAGAAAAAAAAATTGAAATTATAATTTTTTTTATGTGATTTTTATTTTGGCTTGTTGTATTAGAGTTAAAAAAATAGAACAAATATTTGAAAAAAAAAAAAAAAATTTGAATAAAATTTTTTCTCTTGTAAAAGTGAAATTCAAATTTTTTTTGTTGGATCTTTTATTTCAATCCTTGTAACCTTGCTGTAGTATTAAGACAATTTTTTTTTATTTTTGTTAAAAATGTTTAAATAAATTTTTTGTTACAGTTCTCTCAAAGCTGACATGTGCTAATTAAAGAAATATTTCTCTTCCTGCTCCTTCCTCCTATTTCTTTTGTAGTTTTTGAAAAAAAAAAAACTTTTGATTGCATACACCACAGCTGCTCTGTAGCCTTGGTGGGCGTGTCCATTGCTTGCCAAATTATAACCTTCAAAGAATTGCCTGCAAAGAAAATAAATTCAAGTCAGCAGTAATTTTTTACAAAAACACTGACCGCATATCACCATAGAGGTCTCACACACGCACACATACGAAGCAGCGTAAGAAAAAACATACAACTGCAGCCCAAAAATCGATAAAACATCAACAATCAACAACAAAACGCTGCTGCTATACACACACACACACACACATTCATATATTTACACTTTATTGTGCGTTCGGGGCACGTGCAGGTGTATGCATGTGTGAGTGGAGGCGTGTGCTGTAGCATGGCGTAGCCAAAGGAAATGCGAAATAAATTTCAAATTTTTACCATCAGCTGTGGATGTTGATGGCGCTTTAAAGAGATATATTTAGTAATAATATAATTTAAAATAATAATTTCAAAAAAAAAAAAAATTAATTGATGATATAAAAATGTTCAAAACTTTAAAACCGGAAAGCTTTATTACTAGAAAAAATTAGAAATTAAAAAAAAAAAAACAAAAAAATGTTATAAAATATATTACCAGAAAAGTTGGTTATTTAAAAAAAATTTAATTTGAAAACAATCAAAAAAAAAAAAAATAATAATAATAAGAAACTTTTTTTTTTAAATGTAAACGCCTGAAAAGTGTGTTATTTAAAAATATATTTATAAGTTTAATAAAAATAAAAAAAAATCAATAATAAAAGTCTAAAATTTAAAAAACAACTTGTGGAAAATTTCATTGAAAGAAAATTTAAATACCTGAGAGCAGTTTTTTACTAAAAAAGTATAAATTTTAGAACAAACTAAAGCGAAATTGAAGTAAATTACAATTAAAAAAAAATTTTAAAACCTAATAATTAAAAAAACATAATAATAAAAATTTATAAACATCCCAACAAATAAAAACAAATTTAAAACTTAATTTAATTTAAAATTTAATTTAAAAAAAAGTAAACATTTGAAAAAAAAAATTTTATTAAATAAAATATTAGTAAATTTAAGAACAAACCAAAAATTTAATAATAATGTATTTTTAAAATTTTAAAAACTTATGCAAAATTTCATTAGAAAATTAAAGAGTAAACGAAAAAAAACTTGAGAGAAATTGAATTTCAAAGTAAAAATAAAAACATGCGAAATTTTTACCATGTTTTTAAAAGATTTATAAATTAAAAAAAAAAGAACAAAACATTGTAGGATGATTATAAAAACTTCAGAATAATTGTGCACTTAAACAAAGCTATAGAATAAAATAAAATAAAAATATAAAAAATATTAATACAAAAATATAAAAACTTCAGAAAGTTCAAGAATAAAGAAAGTTAATAAAAAATATTTGAAATATTTGATAAACTTGACATAAATATGTTTAAAAAAAATTTACAACAATTTAAAAAGTAATTAAAATATTATAAACATTGCATAAAAAAAAGAATTGGAGCAGAGATTGAGAAGATTAAAAAATGTAAACAAAATAGAATTAAAAAAAAAATTATTAGACGCAAATACTGGAAACAGATACTTATTCCAAAACGCTCGGATCGAAAAAAAAGGTATTAAAAAAATTCTTTGAAAATTTAGTAAACATCAAGCAATCCTATTTATCACACGCACGTGAGTGAATTCCACGTGAAATTTGTCCATTTAATTCCACTCTACGCATAATAAAAAAAAAAGAAAAAAGAAAATCGCAAACTAAAAATAAACACAAAAACGCGCCTGCTTTAGTGCAGCGCATTCGCCTTCATTTTGTGCTTTGCAAGGTCATACGCGACACGGCGTGTGATCAATTAATTGAGTGCAGCAGAGCCGACACACTCCAGCTCGTTTGAGATTACAACGCAACAACAACAACAACAATAGTTAAAAATAGCAAATATCTACAATAAATACGTTCTGCTGATATACGAGAATATTAGAACAACTTTTTTAAAACAGCGATGGTCGATTTGAATACCTGCCCGCCCACGCCTCCAGGCGGCGAACGCTCAAAAATTAAAAGCTTTATGGGACGCACACCCGGCATTGGCATATTAAAGTCGAAATTTTTGACGGTGCTCGGCAATAGCAACGAAATATTGAATGGCATTTCCAATAAGGTGAGTAAAATGAAGAAAAGTGCCAAAACATTTATTCACTTTTGACTTGCGCACTAAAGTCAGTGACATTATTTTCAGTGACCTTATTACACCTCACCGCTTTGACAGCAAAGAGATATTTTGTTGAAAAGTATACAAGGCTCAGAAATAGTTTCTAGTTTAAATAAGTCCAAGTGAAATAACACCCAATGCAATAAGTCAAAGTGAAATAACGTCCAATGAAATAAAACCCAAATGCAATAACACCCTAATTCTAGAAATGAAATAACCCCCCAAATTTTAATTTTATTCATTCCATTCATTCGCTTTTGACTTGCGCATTAATGTCAATGACATTATGATACGTCACCGCCCAATAAATAAATAAATAAATTAAACTAGTTTCTAGTTAAAATAAATTCAAATGAAATAACACCCAATGAAATAAGTTCCAAAAGGAAATAACGCCCTACTTCCGAAAACGAAATAGCTTCCATAGAAGGAAATCACACAAGTCCCAATATTTTTAAGTTATTACATAAGGAGGGTGGTCCGAGGTTCAAGTTCCAGGGCAGTTAACACCAAAAAGTGGTTTATGAAATATTCCATTCATGACTGCTGACACTTCAGACTCGAAGACGCTCCCTCAATCAGCTGATCAGACGGCGGGATTTTAAAGGAGCTCTCCTGCATCTTCCAATTTCAAGCGATAGATCGCCTGTTACCTAATCTATTAGGCTAGTGGTTTTAATTTGCTCTAATTGGGTTCCACTTTCTTATCAATTTCCGATACTTATTAAACAAAACCATTTTGGCCCAAAGCCATTGGCTTACAAATCCATTAAGTTCTACCATACGCAAAGATTTCAATTATTAAAAGCTTGTGGATAGCCAGCCCTCCATTCCATCCAGCCAAATCAATTACCTACATCCCCCCCACATTGTTGCATAAAATATCATCGTACACTTGACATTATTCAATAACGTTTAGCATTTTGCCTTGGCTGTCAAACGTTTCGACATCGGCCGACTAACCTGCAAGCAGCCAACCACCCACCATCCACCCATTGCACACACGGCTGTCCACCCGCTTGCAAAAATTGTGCAAAGCCCATCGGTGTCTGCAGCGTCATGGTTAAGTTCAGGGGCAACAAACAGGTCCAAACGACAGACAAACCGGAATGCAGATTATTACTCTGTTTGGCTTTTGTCGGTATTTTCGCTTTGTCGTTTTTTTTTTGCTTTTGTTATTTTATGAAATTTCATTTGTTTTTGCTACAACAACAGCTCAATGTTTGTTGCCAATACATAGCATTTGCCACCAATTCGATTGTGCCATTGTCGAGGCCGTTGTGCATTGGCTCAACTGGGTTAAGTTCATTGTTAACGTCGTACTATGTTTGTAGATAAGCTGGGTAGGCTCTATGATTGGAAAACGAAGGTTGAAATGGATGGGGGAAAAAATGTTTATGAGGTGTCCATGGTCTTTTATTTATACCGCACAGAAATTATTGATTTTCAAAATTTCCAAGCTGCCTTCAGCAAAGTGTTCAATGGGCTGATGATGTGGGAGCTGGCTCAGCTTCGCATTTATACTCCGTCATCCAACTGCTGTCCTCCAAAGTTTGGCTTCCACCCGCCATTCTCCAATGGTCTTATATTCCTCATTTCACCTATATCTTCAGAGTTGCTTACTTCCTTTGCGCATTTCCCAATTCGTCGTCCATTTTCCATTCGCCCTTTCCAATCTTCCGATTTTCCATCCATCGTCTGCTTAAAATCGCTAGTTGTCATGTCCTTTTGTCAAATTGATTGCCTTTTATCATCCGCAGCCCATCATTCATCCTCTATTCTCCTTTACCCATCGCAAATAGTCAATTTCCCTCTTCTATCGTCCATAGTCCATTGTTCCGTGTTCAACAACAATCGTCCATTGCCTGTCGTCCATTCTTCTCCATCCATCGAACATATTCCATCACCCGCCGTCCATCGAAAATAGTCCTTTGTGCATCGTCCACTATGGATCGTCTTTCGTCTATCGCACATCATTCATCGCCCTTCGTCCATCATCCGTCGAAAACTCCTTCAGCGATGATTGATCACACATCGTCCATCGTCATAAAAAATCGCTCACCATCCTACCTCCATCATCCATTTTTCATTATCCCTCTCCGGTTAACCATCGTCTTTTGTCGATTGAAAATTATAACTCGCCTATCGTCCAACTTCTATCATCCATCGCTTATCGTTCATCGTCCATTATCTTTCATTCATGTTCTTCCTCCACAGTTCTTCATCTTTCGTAAATGGTTCTTCTTTTTTCGTAAATTGTTCGTCGTCCATTCTTCACTGTGCCTCGAAGATCATACATCCTACATCGTCCATTAATCATCGTTCATTTTCCACCTCCATCGTCTATTGTCCAACGTCCCTCATCCTTCCTAAATCGTCCATCGTCCATCGTTGTTGGTCCATTGGCCGTCGTCTGTGGTCTACCATTGCCGACCTGACAGCATTCTTCATCCACAGACTTCCTTGGTCTTGCTGGAAAATATCTCACGTCCCCTATATCACATCCTAAATTAGCCCCTCAATGACTCTAAAACGATGCCCAACTAATACTACACTTTTCGTATTTCAGCTCACACTCAGCATCAGCTCAAGCGAGTCCGAGTATTGTGATGACGATGAAGAGGTTCCTCATTGTAAGTTCCTTTATCCCAAAGCCAAAATATTTTTTCAGTTAATCGAGTTTTATATTCGCAGTTGACGAGTCCATCGATTACACAAAAATCGATTACGAATTTCGGCGAGTCAAAGCGCGTCGAGCACATGAAGAGATCATATCAGGACGGTTTCGATATCCAAACTTATTACCAAGTAAGTGTGACTTACATACCGAAAGGGATAGCGCAACTTCAATTCATCTCTCTCTCTCTCTCTCTCTCTCTCTCTCCCTCTTTCACAGGACCACGCTTGGAACCGTCACGCACAAGGGCACGCAATAAACCCAAACGTTCGGTTTCGAGTTCTTCCAGCTCCAGCTCATCATCGTCTTCGTATTCTGCACCGCACATCAATCATTCGCACGTGAGCAGCACAACACGTTCAAATTCCATTGAGTCACGTCACTCTGGCGGCTATGGACGTCCTGGACGTACCATACCCGGCGCACGACGCAGCGAGCTCGATATGCAAAGAGATCTATCACGCATTACCGACTTACTTAGCATAAATGCCAACACACCGTTACCCAATACAAATGCTGGCGCGCCCCATATTGATGTGCAACCACCCTCATCGGATCGTGGTGATGGCAACTCACCCGAGCAACGTAATCAAACCACACACTTACACGCCGACACACCTGCTATGACACATTCAGCGACCAGCATGGCGGTGCCACCACGTAGTCGCAATTCAAATAGTAGCACGGTGACCAGTTTGCGTGATGATCCCGATGTGCAAATGAGTCCGAGCATAGAGTCAACAGATTGGCGTAATTTCATACGTTCTGAATCGCAAAATTCTGTACCATCGTGGGCGTCTTCCATCAGTTTGGATTGTCGTTTGGGTGAAGAGCCAATCAAAGAGTTTATGAAACGTTTTACGGATGTGCTCTTCTTGAATGCCTCAGCAATTGGTTTGGAATTGAAAGCGGAATTTGGTGCATTGGCGCGCATCGATGCGGGACGTCAGTGGTTCACACGTTTCTTACTCGAACAGCGTACCAAAGTGAAACGTGTGGACGAGTTGACATTCCATTCGTTGATACAATATTTCGCTATCGTCTTGTTTGAGTGTGGCGAATGTGAGGATTATGCGCCGGCGGCTATTATAATGAATGTCTGTTTTATATTTTATCGTGAAAGTGAGTTAGAGCTTGGTACCAGCGTATTGAGAGACGATGTCAGCTACAATAAATGGCAGATAGTTTTTATAGCAACTCTGTCTTCCTCCGGTCTTCGCAGCTAGTTGGGGTTTTGTAAGTCATTTAGTTCCACTGATCACTCAACCTAAACACTTTGGCAGTGCTCAGCTGGCCAGAAATGGACTAACTTGGCCCATAGATTCGACTCTCTAGAGCCGAGGCTTGAATTGGCCCCCAGTTTCTTAACCCTCTAAAGTCGTAGCTCAAATTGGCACCATCTAAGCAGAGTCCCTACGTGTTGACCAACTCGCTAAGAAGTTCCCTCTGAGGAAGTGTTCGACTCCACCAAATTGTGTTAGTTTTTTTGTGATCTTCCACGGAGCTGACATCGTTTCGAACCTTACAAAAAAATATCTTGCAACTTACTTCCCATCTCTTCTCTTACACAGTTGAAGTTCCTGGCTGTGATCCGTTCCGTGAATACCTATTCACCTACATGCGCAAACAACTATAGTCCACGTTTTTGGGGCGCCGCATTTTTCGAAGCTGTGCAGTGTGAGCGTGAACATCGACTGGCCATGCGTAAGCGACGTGCAGAGAAGAAACAGCGTAATAAAGAGCAATTCGCTGCCAAAATTGAAGCCGAGTGCAATGGTAAAGAGAGCGGCGCCACAACCGAAGCAGCAGCGAATACAACAAAAGCACCAACGAATGGTACACCAGCAGCAGTAGATGGCGAATTAGCGTCCTCATCTAGTTCCTCACATCATGGACAGGGGGCGGCGGTATCGTTGGCGGTGCAGTTAGTTAAAAAGTCAACATCACAGACAAGTGGCGAGGATAGTTCCGTGATTGGTGGCGGCGGTGGCGCTGGTGCTGGTGGTGCTTCCGCTGAAACTACAGCTGTGATCGGTGGCGCCGAGAAGCAGCAACAATTAGATGCGCATTCAATGGAAAATATTGTGTTTCGACAATTGGGGTGAGTTAGCGTTGGGGTTTTTGCTAATTTCTCTTTTCTCTTTAATACGAAACTCGTTTTTCTCTCTCTCTCTACGCGCAGGGCCTTTACATGCAGCATGCACTCATTGGGCCTACCTCAAGAAATGTGCCTCGAATTTTTGAAGAAACAATCGGCAACGGTTAATCATACTTTAACAAAGGGTAAGCTTTTTCTTCTTCTTTTTGCTTATGAAATGTGTCAATAAATTTGAAATTTTCATTTTAGATAAAACGAAGCTCATTCGCGATAATATCTTGCGCATGTATCACGAAACCGATTCGTGGGGCGCTAAGGAGTCTTGAGCTGTTTTTCCTACACGCCAATTCAAAATTGAAACTCCAACTTTAAAGTAGCTAGTTGAAATTTATTTAAATTAATATTAATAAGATGAAAAGTTATAGAAAATTTTATTGGTATTGATATCACAGTATGTCTATTAGGGGTGTCCTTATCAGTGATAATACCCCGTTGAGCATAGGCACTTTTCGGAGCGCCCTTTGTGCAGTATCTACACTCGCTCAGGTTTAAGCAGAAGCCTCGTTGTATAAACTAAAAAACAAAGAAAATGGAGGTTAAGGCACCACCCTGTAGCATCCACCGTCTAATACTTCTTGACTAAGATATCCGTTCTCTGCATTATGCTGCTGCTTGTACTCACATTTTAGGCCTATGCCATGAGCTGACCGCGAAAAAAAGAATTTCGCATATTGAATAGCTACTTAAGGACACCCCTAATAGATACGTATTTCACATTCGCTTGATGAATCAGATATTAAAATAAATATAATTATAAGAACACGATATATATAGAAAAACCTAAAATATTATAATGCACGAATATCGGAGCATCTTTTTGAGCATCACATTTTACAACAAAGGTCATAGGTCATAAGCGTATTAATACGGCATATTTCAATAAGTAAATTCGTACTTTATTGTGAAAAATTTGATATATTTCATGAGATTGTGATATAACTACATATTATATACGAGTATGTATGCATGTATATATGAAGAGAGCGTTAGTTTTGTTGTTAAAGCTGTGTTTTTGTTGTGTTAAAAAAAATATAAATTTATCTACTGCATAGGTTTTATGAGAAGACGATGTGAATAATGTCTTAAATTGATATTTTAATGCTTGAATATACATATTTGGTTCAGGATAGTAGACGAAAGTGAAGGAGAGGAAAAACGAAGAAGTAGAACAAGCATTTCGATTCTCTTATTATACCTTTCATGAACATGAAATGGTATTAAGTATAACTTTGGTCCGATGTTTGTAAGTATGAGAAGAAGAAGAGATAGACCCACTATTAAGTATACCGAAATGATCAGGGCGATGAGGCGAGTTGATTTAGCCATGTCCGTCTGTCCGTCCGTCCGTCCGTCCGTCTGTTTGAACGCAAACTAGTCCCTGAGTTTTAGAGATATCTCGATGAAATTTTGCAAGCAGGCGCGATTTTTCATAGGACTAATCATTTGTCGGAACCAGCAAGATCGGACAGATACAACGCATAGCTCCCATACAATCGATTGTTCCGATAAATGGGTTTTGGCCTATAACTCTTGCAATTCAAAAGCTAGGAACGTAAAATTTTGCAAGTTTAGTACATATTATATTTGTAACGTGTGTAGTGAAAATGACTCAGATCGGACCAACATGACATATAGCTCCCATATAATCGATAGTTTCGATAAATGGGTTTTGGGTTATAAATTTTGCAGTTAAAAAGCTAGGAACGTTAAACTTTGCACATTTGCTAAATATTATATATGTAACATATGTAGGCAAAATCAGCCAGATCGGACCAACATAACGTATAGCTCCCATACAATCGATTGTTCCGAGAAGTGTGGTTTGGCATTCATGAAAGGTATAAAGCCTTCGGCACAGCCGAAGACAGCCCTTTCCTTACTTGTTTTTTATTTTATTTCACATTATTTTAGTTAATTTAACTTAATTAAAATTTTTTTTTTTTAATTTAATCAATTTAGTTGAAATTAATTTAATAAAATTTTAATTTAGGTTAATTTAATTTAATTTAATTTAATTTAATTTGACTTGATTTGATTTGATTTAATTTGTTTAACTTAATTTAATTTGATTTCATTTAATTTAATGTAATTTGATTGAAGTTTATTTAATTAAATTTTATAATATTTAGTTTGATATAACTTAATTTAATTTTACTTTTTCATTTTTTTTTATTTTATTTTATTTTATTTTATTTTAGTTTATTTTATTTTATTTTATTTTAGTTTATTTTATTTTATTTTATTTTATTTTATTTTATTTTATTTTATTTTATTTTATTTTATTTTATTTTATTTTATTTTATTTTATTTTATTTTAGTTTATTTTATTTTATTTTATTTTATTTTATTTTATTTTATTTTATTTTAGTTTATTTTATTTTATTTTATATTATTTTAAAACCTCAATAAGCATTATTTATTTCTTACCCAATACTCCTAAATACGAGTACTAATCAAAGTAATTTACAGTTCATTCTGCCATAAAATGCATGTGTCCAGCTGTGTACTATAAATATTCAACTAATTTATTGAAAATGTCAAAATACTAGACAACATTTGTGGTGATATTCAATCTTGACTAAGTATGTTAATCTTAAATAATTACTCCAATGTATTTTAAGTAGCGCATTACTTCTAGCACTAAATCATTTTATAACCTTAAAAACTATTAAGCTAATTCAATTCACTATTAAATATACCGTTACCAAAGTATTAACGACCTGTCCACCAAAAGTTTCTATGGTCCTAAAAAGTACCTGCTGGATTGCAATTATGATTAAAGAAAACTAGAAAAATTTTATAATAAAAAATCTTGCAATGTCGACAGTTAATTATCCAAATGACAGCATTCAAATATATGGGAAATATATAATTACCGTTAAGAAATTGTTTGCAATATCACACTCGAATGTGAAAACTTAGTCTCAAAGGCAGAATACTTCCAATATTGAAACAAATAAAAAAAGTATGGGGATCGGTAGATGCGGACTGCGTCGGCTTAACGGATTATACGGAGAGCCCCTTTGTAATCTGCAATAAAACACTTTCAAAACATTTTTGATTTTTGAAAATGCTAAATATTAAATTTGAATTTGAATTAATATCTGTCGATCCCCATTTTTGTATTCTGCATTTGATATAAAAATTATGCCATTAAGTGTTGCTTTTGCAAAGAAATTAAATTCGAGAAAACTGTTAGTTACAAAAACTTGTTATAAAAAGAAAAACAAAAATCACAGAACTTGGAAAGACATATTCTAATTTAAAAGCTTTAAGTAAACATAATCAGATAATTAGTAGTTAAATTATATATTCTTATATTTTTCGAAATACACGCACTGCGAATTTGTGAAAAAATTTATAGTTATGAAAATACTTTAATGAAATAGTTCGATATAGACAACATTCACACTAAGGTAAAATCAAAGCTGGACGATAAGTACTATAGACATATGCAATCGTTTGGAAATAATAATAATTTCAAAAATATTCGTTTAAATCCAATTTATATTATTAAAATAATTAAAAAAAATTTTTTTTTTTAATTATTAGGTATTATTATTTTGTTTTAATTCCAATATCTACTTGCCCCATGATGTATATTTTTGCTATTATACACTGCTGTTAAGCTCAAAAATAAATGCAAATTTTTTTAAATATTTCTTTGAAAATTTACTTTAGTGTGAATAGTAAAAGTAGCCTACACTGTAAAAAAAATAAATACATATTTTATTTATATGAAAACTTACGCATGTTTTTTACAATAGGAAAACACTCTGTCAAATAAATTAGAATCTACTAAGTTTCAGGTTTTCAAAAATTTTATTTTTACGATATTATTGTACAAATAACATGAATTGTAATTTTTCCAACTTTTCGAAATAAACTAAATAAATATTTTACTTAATTAATTGCAAATTTACGGTAAACTTATTTATTTTATTTGCTATTATGTATGTATGTATGTATATAACATTCGTGTGTATGCGAGTGAATTTCTATTTGTTTTCTTGTTTTGTTATATTCACAGCATGAACTGCATTTAAAAGTATAAATAACAGTTTTGGTGGATAATTTTTTGCTTAGTGTTGTTGTTAGATTTTCAAAGTGTTGCATAAAATTATTTTATTTTAAAGCTAATAGCTTGGATAAGCGTAAAAATTAAAATAGCTTGACTTGATTAATAGAACAACAAATCAAAAAATTAAAATTTCTAAAAAAAAATTAAAAATTAAAAAGATTGCATTTTAGCTATCTAGGCCATGTATAAAATACACCAGAATTTAAAAAAAAGTTTTTTGTTCGAAAAAATAATACAAAAAACAATACATATATTAAAAAACCCAATTTTTTTTATTTATTTGCATTTTTTTTGCTTAACTTGCTTAACAGGAAAACAAGGAATACATAAAAAATTTTAAAATTGTTTTTATCTAAATTAAATCAAAAATAAGTTTTTTAAAATTTTGTTATAGTGTTACAAATTAAAATAATTTAAATACTGTACGATAGTAGCATGAAAATTTCTAAATGAGGCAAAAAAGCTTTTAGGATTTTTTTTTAAAGAGGTATATTTTTTTTTTTTCAAACAAATGCGTTAAACGATTTTAAAAAAAATTTTATGAAATAAAAATTAGGCGAGTTAAAATTTGGTGAGGTTTTGTCAAATTTTCAAAAGATTTATTTAAACAAAAACTCTTAAAAATTTTAAATTTTTCTAAAAACTGTAAAGTGTGCAATTTTTTTGTTAAGTTGGACCTGACTAACATAAATTTTTCCAAAGGAAAAAAATATTTAATAATTTTAATGTTAGTAATACAATTTTTTATGTTTTAAAAAGAAAAATTATAAAAAAAAAAAAGATTACGTTATCAGTTTAGAAGCTTTAAGGCCTGTTTTTTTACGCATTTGGGCTTAAAAATATATTTATTTTGACTTTATACAATCACAAGCGTCATATTTTTTGTTTTCAAGTTTTTTGCATGCGAATTTAAACATTATTTGTTTTTTGCTTATCAAAAAAATTTGTTTGCTCTAACAATATTTGTTAGTTAGCAAAAAAAAGTTTAATTTTATTTATATTTTTTTTTTTTATAATTACAAGTTAAGCAGCCTCTCAGCTTACAAACAAAGCATGCAGTTGTTGGTTTTTTATTTCTTTTTTTTCAATTTTGTATAATTTCGGTTTTAAATTTTTTTTAAATTTATTCTTCAATTCTTCTTGTTTATGCATTTTTTTCAAAATTTGAATTAATTTTATACTTTTTTGTAATAAAAAAAACTGAATTTTAGATATTTTCTTTTACTTTTCGAAAGCGCATCCAACTAAAAGTTGCAATTATTTTGAAATGTTTTGGCAATTAATTAAATTTAAAAAAAAAAAATGCTTTCTACAGTTAGGAAATTATTTGAAAAAAAAAAAAAAAATATTTTTTGTCAGGAAATATTTATTTATATATAAAAACTGCAAGAAAAGAAAAAAAATTTAAAGTCGATTAAAAATTTATTTTTCTTTAAAAATTGAGAAATTTTTTTTTAAAGGTTATGTATGTTTTGAATAAAACAAAAAAAAAAGTTTAAAAATTGTGTAAGTTACCTTATCACCTCTTTCTAGCAAACAATATAAAACTTGTACAAAAAATTAAAAACAAATAAAATTTTGAGAAAATTTAAATTTCAGAAAAAATGTTTTAGTTTTCCTTGTTTAGTTTATCTTTGCATCATTTTGGTAAGGCTTCTAGAAACTTAAGATTTTGCATAAACTTTAGCATATTTTTTGTTGTGCTAAATTGCACCACGATACACTCTAGTGTCAATGGTGAGTATACATAATAAATTTGCGAATTTAACATTTTTGACATTTCTTAAATATATTTTTAGCTGCAGCGCTTGTTTTGCGTTTATTGTTTTAATTGATCTTTAATTTAACATTTCTCTAATTTTTGATTTTTTTTTACAAAATTTTTTAAATCGTTTGCATTAAAATTAAAAACAAAAAAAATTTAACATATCGCTTACACATTATTTACTTCCTCAAATGTCGAAGTTGAAAACATGTTAAACGCTTTTATATACATATATAATTTTTCGCTACAACAACTCGGCTATCTACGACTTAGACAAAGAATTTGACTTTTTTTTTAAATATGATTCAAGCAACTAATACAGATAATATATGTATCTTTCGTACGCTGTCGGCTAAGTTGAAGATTAACCGATCTAAACCGAAAATTGGAAACTGTTTGAGATAAGGCGTTCAGCTATTTTCTTTTGATATAGGACGGCAGCTCGCATTAGATGACATTCCACTCAGCCGACGAAATCGTGTGAAATTGTTTTTCGTTTTTGTAGCATTTTCATATTACGAATTATGAATTTACAATATTTGAACTTACGAAATTGTTGCGTTCGTCTAAATTTGATTTCTCATTTTTTTTTTTATCTCTCTCGCTCTCTCTTTTTTGTTTGCTCTTGTAATAAGTCGCAGTTTGTTTGTCTCTTTTCAACTTATTTTACAAATTGTTTTTGTAATACCGTATTTAACATTATCTTGATGCTTTTGTTGTTGTTGCTCCTACGTGTTTATAAATATATATATATCGATTTAACGTTTAATCGACAAATAGCTGGAAAGTAACCGAACCGGTTCGTGCATTCAAACTGCCACTATAGATGACATTCTTAGCCCAAGCGCGACATTCAATATTGATCAATTGATTTGGTTTCAGTTTTTCAAATTGTACAGCAATCAATGGACTCAGATAGCCAGGTTGATTTATATATGGATAATAGTAAGCGGGGAAGCCAGGACCTGGATAGTATTTCATTTCGCCTACTGCCTCTTGATCGACGGCGTGTAGACCACTGCAGGATACCCAAACTTGTTGACGCTGTAAAGAGAGATCAGAAATGTTTTTGTTGTAACGCAATTGAACCGTCTCAAGGGGGACACAACTTACCTCTATATCAGTTAAATTTCCAATATGATCACGTAGGCTATCTGGGACATCATCTGGCAAATCTTTTGGATTGTCAAAGACTTGTGGCTTCCAATCGAAGATTTTATTCAATTTCAAGAAAATGCATGGACGTCCATTTTGATAGCCATATGCGTTCTTTTGCGAGCATGGACCAAAACTATTCACATCGACAACACAAACTTGACTTTCTTTGTGGGTTTGATTGAAGTTGCAGAATTTCTTTTCGCCAGTTTTGCGATATGCTAAACGACATGCAAAGAAGTACACAAATTAAACAAACCATAAGTTACCGAAAAAACAAACAAAAAATAATAAACAAGAAACAACAACTTACTTTCTAAAAATTTGTCAGTTAATTCCTGCCAATAGCGTCCTTCATCCGGTTTCTTTGTATCGAATTGTATCACTGAACCGCGTTCGGTTTCATCGCTCAGCGGGCGAAAGCCTAAACCGGGATTTGTGCCAATTAGTGAGCTTTCCAATTTCCAAGTTGGCTCTTTATCCTTCAATGAAGCGAATAGACCCTGCATGCAAATTGTAAATAAACCGGCCAACACTATGTAGAAGATGATGTAGAAGAGCATCAATTGACCTAAAAATAGGAAATAGAAAATGTGTGTTGTAGGGAAATTAGTTTTAAATAATTTGCATTTATTTATGGTAAATTAATTATTATTTTTTATTTATTGTAAATTAATTATTATTTTTTTATTTATGGTAAATTAATTAGTATTTTTTATTTATGGTAAATTAATTATTATTTTTTATTTATGGTAAATTAATTATTTATTTTTTAGTTATGGTAAATTAATTATTTATTTTTTATTAATGGTAAACTAACTATTATTTTTTATTTATGGTAAATTAATTATTATTTTTTAATTATGGTAAATTAAGTATTTATTTGTTATTCATGGTAAATTAATTATTTATTTTTATTTATGGTAAATTAATTATTTATTTTTTATTTAAGGTATATTAATTATTTATTTTTTATTTATGGTAAATTAATTATTTATTTTTTATTAATGGTAAATTAATTATTTATGGTAAATTAATTATTATTTTTTATTTATGGTAAATTAATTATTTATTTTTTAGTTATGGTAAATTAATTATTTATTTTTTATTAATGGTAAACTAACTATTATTTTTTATTTATGGTAAATTAATTATTATTTTTTAATTATGGTAAATTAAGTATTTATTTGTTATTCATGGTAAATTAATTATTTATTTTTATTTATGGTAAATTAATTATTTATTTTTTATTTAAGGTATATTAATTATTTATTTTTTATTTATGGTAAATTAATTATTTATTTTTTATTAATGGTAAATTAATTATTTATTTTTTATTTATTATAATACATTATTTATTTTTTATTTATGGTAAATTTATTATTATTTTTTATTTATGGTATATTAATTATATATTTTCGTTTATGGTAAGTTAATTATTTTTTTTTTATTTATGGTAAATTTATTATTTATTTTGGTATACTAATTATTTATTTTTATTAATGGTTATTTATTTTTCATTTATTATAATTAACTATTTATTTTTTATTTATGGTAAATTAATTATTTATTTTTATTTATGGTAAATTAATTATTATTTTTTATTTATGGTAAATTAATTATTATTTTTTATTTATGGTAAATTAATTATTATTTTTTATTTATGGTAAATTAATTTTTTATTTTTTTATATATGGTAAATTAATTAGTATTTTTTATTTATGGTAAATTAATTATTATTTTTCATTTATGGTAAATTAATTATTATTTTTTATTTATGGTAAATTAATTTTTTATTTTTTTATTTATGGTAAATTACTTAGTATTTTTTATTTATGGTAAATTAATTATTATTTTTTATTTATGGTAAATTAATTATTTATTTTTTAGTTATGGTAAATTAATTATTTATTTTTTATTAATGGTAAATTAACTATTATTTTTTATTTATGGTAAATTAATTATTATTTTTTAATTATGGTAAATTAAGTATTTATTTTTTATTCATGGTAAATTAATTATTTATTTTTATTTATGGTAAATTAATTATTTATTTTTTATTAATGGTAAATTAATTATTATTTTTTATTTATGGTAAATTAATTATTTATTTTTTATTTATGGTAAATTAATTATTTATTTTTATTTATGGTAAATTAATTATTTATTTTTTATTAATGGTAAATTAATTATTATTTTTTATTTATGGTAAATTAATTATTATTTTTTATTTATGGTAAATTTATTATTTACTTTTTATTTATTATAATTAATTATTTATTTTTATTTATGGTATATTAGTTATTTATTTTTATTTATGGTAAATTAATTATTTATTTTTTATTTATAGCTGTATAACTGTATTAATTTTGTTCTAAACATAAATATATGCCATATATCAAACAGCAAACTTATACTAGAGAGGGATGGGAAGTAAGAGACAAATGGAGAAGCGTAGGAATAAAATTTTTTTACAGTATATCTATCAGTTGCCTATCTTATTAAAAGCAACTGAAATGTTTACTTCGCACAAAAAAACAAACCATTTCACAAGCGCATTGCTCATAAGACTTGGCAGTTTATTGAAACATTTGCTAAAATGATAAATAAGAGAATGCAATAAAGTGTCAATAAATAATTTTACGAGCACTCATACAAATAAACATGTTTATTTTTGTTGTTCTTGTAGATTAGACTGACAACTTTTTTCGGTTTTTTTTTGTTTTTTGCTCAGATAAGAAAGTGTTGTTTTTTTAAATTGTTAATTAGTGGAAACAAATCAGTATCTTATCTTATGCTTACATAAAATAAAATTTAATTTGATTAAGTGCTTTATTTAGTTTGCGCAATTAATCACATATCACCTCAAGCTATACGAGTACACAAATCATTATATACTCGTAACATGAAGTTATTCAACTACGAAGTTTTTAGTCACATGATTTTTTTTAATACATATTTAAGTTTATTATAGTTCGATTTGTTTGCATAAATTAAATGGCAACTTGTTTTAAGCACAACAACAACAACCACAACAGCGTAGCGTTGGCAAAAAACGTGCCGTGAATCAATAGTTACATTTAACATTGGTCACTGGTGAGTCGATCAGACATCGCTTAACCGCATTTGTATATCACATGACGTAGCTTAACTTTGGCGTCACATACATAGGTAGAATACTTCAAGTTCACACATAAATACTATTTCAAAACTTATATCATTTTCCAGTATTTGACGATTCCTTAAGTGTGTCGAAAGTTATGCAGTTATTAGCTTATGGTTATCAGGGGACGGGGGGGTTTTCAAACTGTGTTATATACAAAATAGAATACTACATTAGACTAAACCAAAAAAGAAATTTATTTTTGGAAACTAATATTGATATTTATTTGCAAGCTAGCGAAAAAACTAATTCAACTTTTTGCGGACTGATATAATTTTTTCTTTAAAATTGCAAAAAAAAAAAAAAAAAATTTTAACATTATGAAGTTTGCAGAAAATTAAAGCCTACAAAAATGTTAAAATTAGATTCTCAAAGGAATAGAATATTTCTAAAAAGAAGATGTCAAAACATATCTAAATATCAGGTATGCTGGTTCGGAATGAGCTGGAGGCCACTAATAATATTTCTGTAGCTCGAATTATTGTTGTTTTATTTGCTAATATTTTATTTAATTATTAAAGGTTTTTTGTTGAATTGAACAGGAAAAGTTGAGAGACAACTGCCATAGCTTTGCTTAAAGATCCATTTCGGGCTAACTTCACTCATCAGAGAAATGTTGGCATGCATTGCTAACTATTGAGCTAACAAAACGATGGGTTTTTTTGTCTGCTAAACACCCTGTTCAATTCACTTTGAATCATATTCATGACCAAACAAAGACCTTGCAAGAGTTATAGGTCAAAACCCGTTTATCTGAATAATCGACTGTATGGGAGCTATGTGTTTAAGCGACATACATACATACATAAGCTACGGTTATTTCATTCGTTTATTTTATTTGCATTGCATGCTATTGTAATTCGCAATCAGCTTATAAAATATTTCGAAGATATAGTTTATGTTTTGGAAAGCCAAAGTGTGGTTTTTCCAAGGGAAAATGAGGAAGCCAATCGCGCCATGCCTCAGAGCCAACAGTGCTCGCCACCAATAATACATACATACCCTCTCGTTCTCCAAAGAACAATTTTGAACATTTAGGCAAACATGGTCGTCAGAACCTGAGCCAAATGAATAAATCCAATTTGAGCAAAACGGTCACATAGCACCTGAGCCAAATAATAAAATAAAATAAAAAATAATACTAACTTAAAAAAACAACTCGCCTTCTCTAAAGCTTAGACACTATGCGTTGTATTGGTCCGAACTTGCTGGTTCCAACAAATGATTAATATAAAACAAAATGGCGGCCCAATACTAAATTTAATCGAGATATCTCTAAAATTGAGGGACTAGTTTGCGTTCAAACAGACAGACGGACGGACAGACGGACGGACAGACGGACAGACAGACGGACAGACGGACATATCTAAATCAACTCAGCTCGTCGCCCTGACCATTTCGGTATACTTAATGGTGGGTCTATCTCGTCTTCTTCTCACACTTACAAACATCGGACCAAAGTTATAATATAAAAAATCGTTTTTCTTACTGTATCATGACTAATTCCTTGCACTTCTGTCCCTGTTGTGAAGTTGCTTATGGTCATCATATTCTTAAATTATTTTTTTGCAACACATTATATACATACGTACACTGGCCGGCACAAGGACACTCACGCAGTAATTAACAAAATTAGAAAAATATATTGTTCTGTAGTAATGACTACCTACAACTTAATTTTTTCTACACAATTTGTTCTTCATTAAATCTATTTCAAATAATAAAACAATATGTAGTAAAACGCTTTGATTGCTAAGCTTCTTTTACAGCATTAAATGGTACGTAAATTTTTACGGACTTTTGAGAAATTTCACATATTTCTGGAGATGTGTTTGTATATACATTAAGGTGCCTCGCCAAAAAAATTTGCACTGTTTCCACCGGAATTTTTAAATTCACTCTTTTCTAAGGACTCCCCCAAAACATTTCGAAAAAATATTAAGATTTACCGGAGAAAAGTTGAGAAAGTTGCTTCGTCGGTACTGTACTCGTAATACTGATGACGTCATCTATTCTAAATATACTAAAATGTGTATCAATAATGTAACAACAACAATTTTTGGCCCATTTTTTTGCGGTTTAATTGGATTTCAGCATTAAACAAGGTGTGTCCTACAGTGTGATGGAAAGGTAGGGGATTGCGAAGTTTTTGGTTGACCACAAAAAAAACCACAACTTTTATATTTGCATTGATACAGTTTGCTTGTGCGCTAAGTACATATACATACATACATACATATTGAATTACAAAAAAAAAAAAAAAAAAATAAACAACGATTGGGAAGTCTACTTTAACACCAAACGAGCACAAAGGAAATCCACTTTTAGGCGCTTTAAGCCGATTTTTTTGTCAATGCTTCAATACAATGCGTAAAATGACAAAGTAGCGTTAATATAAACTAACAACAAGTTAGGCAAATGTAGTTTGAACTCATTAATATGTATGTATGTATTTATGTACATTAGGGTATGCTATTTTGTATACATTTTTTTTTGGCAGCAATTTAGTCTTTACACAATTTTTTCTTTGCATGAAATATAGCAATTTGGCTAACTCATGAAAAAAGTTTGAGATCCACTTAAAAAAATTTTTTTTTTTAAATATTTTGCCACCTCAAGTGTCTCAGAAACTTCCCTATTCTATTTGAACGCTTTTCTGTGTTAAAATAATGCCCAAGTATGCTTACAAGGTTGCCATATAATTTGAAATTACATATATATGTAGATGGTGAGGAAATGAGGTATGTATGTCCTTAATTCTATAGACAAAAAAGTATTTGAAATCAAAATCGAGTAAAATAATTTTTAATTAAAGCTTTCATTATAGATTGAGATTTTCGTATTTGTATCTGAGTGTTGCCACTGAAAAGCTTTTTGCTGTGTGCCACTTATTTTCAAAAATTATCAAATTTAATACAATTTTTGTTAACAAACGAGACATTTATTTAAAAAAAAAAATTGTTGCTCGCTATAAATTTTTTTTTTTAATATTTTCAATAAAAGTTGCCACCTTAACAAAAAAATCCTTAAAAATGAAAAACTCTTAGAACAAAACACGAAATTAAACCTTGTCAATTTTGCCTTTTTTTAAATGATAATCCCTACGGTGCTCAATGTATATACATATGTACATACGTATGTGTATGTAGCTTTGCCCTACCCATAAGCCTCAATCAAAGTCGAGCCATTCAGTCAGAAGAAATAATTGGACATAATTGAAAATTAACATTTGTTTGTATGCGTAATTAGCGCGTAGCAGCACAAGCGAAGTTGAGTGAAAAAAAACAAAAAAAAAACAAAAACCTGCGAAAAACCTAACCGCTTAGCACACAGTTGCAATGTCACCACTGGCGCCATATACAAATAGACAAAAAAGTTATGCCAACTCTTGGGACGTATTAATTACTCTTTCATTGTAATAAGCTGCTAAGTTAGTACTCTTTATTTTGAGTTGGGGTTAAAGAAAACAGAGATGGAAAACTACTTGCAAGCGCTTTAAGCTAAACTGAAGCGGTTAAAAGCGGTAAAGGTGACAACAACTATTTTAGCATATTGGAAAGATAAGTTAATAGCAATATAGAACTATTATACATGTACATATATAGGTGAAGCATATATGTATATAGAATAATGAAAAAATTTGCTATAAAAGTCTTTGCAGTGAAAAATTTATTCATATCTTGGGAGTCTTCAAGACTATATCTGTCTACATATTTCAATTTCTCAACCAAATCAACATGAAATTCGCGGCTTGCTTTCTAATTTTGATTGTATGCCTTTATCTGAATGAGGCAGAAGTTCAGTGTGCAGCGAAGCCAGGTAAATAAATTCAAATTGTTTCTGATAAACTTGTGGCACATCTCTTTAAATACTTTATTTTAGCGATACCGGATGTCTCCTCCCAAGAACATACCACTTTTTTTTTTCTTTGGGGCTGTGTTATCATTACCCGTCACCCAATTTTCAGATTTATATCAGATAAACAAATTTTTAGTTTTATTACACCTTTTGCACTCGCAGCTCTTATCAACAATATTTCAATTAGCTAATATTATATTTCTTTACAACAAAATCTGTTTATTTCTTACATAAAAATTGTATATTTACACTGGGCTGCTTGCTTATCAGCTTTTTTTTCTAAACACGTCAAGTTGTCAGCTGCTTACCGCTTCGATATTTTGACCTTGAAAATCACTTGACTTATTAATATTTTATTTTTTTTTTATTTAGCACTAAATTACAATATCTTGAATTACGTTGTTTATTGTTTTCCTACGCTACAACTACCGTAAATATGTACCAAAACTAAACTTCTGTACATTTACCTGTCTACTTATGCAGTCGTATATCGATACACATGTGCGTATGTATGTTAGAATACTAGGGTGGGCCAATTTCTATACAATTCAATTTGTCTAGCCTGCTCCTACATAGGTGTATAATTAAATTTTAGTTTTTGTAGCATACTTATAGGAGTTAAAATACCCAATTGGATGGAAAGTGGATAAAACCCTTTGTACGCATTCGGGTTTAAACAGGCACACTAAGTCACTTCATGAGCTGTTCAGCCTATACAAAGTCCTCGTCTCGCACTTTTTTCAGGGTTGCGCTTCTAGTAGACATATACTAAGACTTACTTATACCTACTCTTAAGCTTTCTCTGCATTCGTATTTATTTTCAAGAATGCTTATTAAAGAAATGGTTTTGTTTTTTCAAATTATGTAGGCTTGAAATTTACTTTGGAACTCTGCTCCAAAGAGCCATAAATCACACACACACACACATACTTATTTTTATGTAGAAAGCCAAATGACGTAGCAAAAGCTTTACCCACCCTAATGCATGTTTATAAGTTAAAACGTGTCACTTTACCAGAATAACAAAAACAAGCTGGAATGTTTATGTTTTATTTATTTCTGTTGAGTAATGGAATTTTAGTTAGATAAAATATTTTTATATGATTTGAATTGTTGCTTACGTGAGGGCGTATGCAAAGTGCTTATACACATCCATAAGACTGATTATGATGTACATTTGACAACGATAGTAAAATAATGCAAATAAATTAAATTATAATAATTTTTCGTTTAAAAGGGACGAATACTTATCTGCAGTGAAATTTATGGGGAAAATAAAATAAAATAAAATAAAAGGAAATTAAACAAAATGAAATAAAATAAAACAATAAATTTCATGAGCAACCATCTGCGTTAGACATTTACCTTATTTTAAATAAATTACTGAAACTGAGTGTCATAATAGAATTTGTAGCATTTCAGCCAATTTAAATTCGATAATATAGACAAAGCTACAAACACGCGCCCAACCCATCCTAGTATTTGTACAATTTGCGTGCGTTTCACACAATTCCATTGCACTAAACAAATCCATTTTATTCGCGTTAATGCTCTGACATAATTAAATCGAAACGAATTGTTATGATGGGAATGCGACCTTCGCTACATACATACATACATATGCATGACACATTAGCGTGATTCACTTTTCTTACAAACTATAATTGGTGTGTTTTTAAAATATGATAACAAAGGTCGATCGTTTTAAAATATGTTAATTGATATGAGTTTAAAGACAATTTTGAAATAGTAAAGAAGTCTAAGTTCGGCTAGAACTGAACAAAGAGCGCGCTAAATATTTGGCTTTAATCCCTGCTCATTTGTTTTAACCTTTAAGTGAGGGTATTTTGCACGGAGCTCAGTTCGTTTTCCCGCTGTCAAAACTTCCTTTTAAATCGACAAAGCTGAGTTAAATTTTTTTTTTTAAATGAGGCACCTTGGTGTACATTGATTTACATAGTCTTGTACACGTTTAACGTGCGTTTGGAAAATACTTTTGTTTTCCACTCTTTCGGTATTTGATTACTATGGGTTTAGGTTCAGTAATGTTGATCGAAAAGCTTTAAATAGTTCTATGTGCATACCTATAGCTTTGTTGAACATACATATGTACGCTGCAGTTAAACCGACAATCTGTAAACTACATTAAAACTCGTAAGAGCACCAAGCTCAACTACGAAATAGTACTTTCCAGCCTCTGCACAAAAACGCAGACATGTACATATCGACAGCCACACTGCAAAACCCCGTAAGTCACTATTTTTCCAAAAATAAGGTTCTGAGCCTTTCCCATAGATCGTAATATTTCGCACATTAAAATTCAGTCAAAATCGGGTTACAACTTCCCGTTTCTTTCCAGTGGTGAAATGAAATAACCGTCGCTCATATACATACATACGTTATAATTATTACAGTTTTTTCCCCCTCCTGAAAACTTTTTGGTTTTGAACATAAAGGGTTTTGCAGTGTGGCTGTCGATATGTTTCTTCTAGTAACCAAATTTTTTAAAACGTGCTATTTTTAAATCAACTTTTTATCGTTTGTGTCAATCATTTAATTCTTTAGGCTTCTAAAGGTTTCCGTTGAAGTTTCACTGATTTTTTATTTACGAAAACTGTATTTCACAGTAACAATTAGTCAATCTTCAAAAATAACAATAATTTAATATTTCTTTTATGCATTTCCTGACAACTTTTTCTACGCAATTTTCTTTGACAAATGATCGTTTCGTTTTCACTTTTCTCCGTGATTTGAGCACTCCTCACTCGTTGTTGTCGCTGCTGCGCCGCTATTGCAGTAGCGACGCGTCGCAGAGAGACATTTGTAATTTTCTTAACATGCACGTACGTACATGATCCACAAACCAAATGCGCCTTTTGAAGAACGAAATTAGTGATTAAGATTTCGCTATTAAACAATTATTTACGAGAAAGTCTTATATTTGATTTAATTACATGAATATTTACAAACTAAAAAAAAAAGTTTAACAGAAAAGTAAAATGTAAGATGGAGTTGTTAACAGAACGATTGCTGTCCGAAAACTGAATTCTTTTCTGCTTCGTTCGTGTATGTATGTAGGTACCTATCGACAGTTTTGGAGTGCTGTTACGATTTATAATAGTGGAAACATTGCAATCACTCAGACTGGTATGAGTAAAGTAAAGTGAACTTTTATGTATTTTCCTTGCCACATAAACAGTCTTTTTTGGACTAGTGAATGAGATGAGTTTGAAATTTCTAACTAGTATTTTTCCTTAATAGTTTAGTGTTTTACTGTTTGGTGTGCTTGTATATAGTATATATCTGTATAGGTATGCACATACATTTATTTCGTATACATATACATATATAAATATTTACTTTTGAATAATTTAAACGCTAATTTCTGATTTGATTGAGCTAGAAGAGCTAGAAGAGAACGAAGTGCGTACAAACTAAACTAAAAGTGGCAATGCGATCATTATTTCTTATGATCGGTAAATGATCGGCATCATGAGAAAGCGTTAACAATTGTACAAATAAAAAAATACGAGGAAGGTATGTAGGTATGTAGATATCGGAGCGTTTGGCGTTGAAGGTGAATTAATATTTCCTTAGAATAGTATGGGTTAACTTAATTGCTAAACAAATTTGCATAATGTCTGTCGTCAATGGACCGAATACATGTTGGAGTTATTTGCTTCTTACAATCTTCTTTAATCGTTTACGTAAAACCACGAATTTTGAGGGAAAAGGCTAGACTAGCAATTAAACTGTATAATAAAAATTTATAGCACTTTTTTCTTGAAGTTTATAAAAAGTTTACTTTAAAATTTCAAATAAATTAAAACTAAAAAACTTACTCGCATACTTATCGCTTATTAAATTATTTTTAAAAAATTTACAACAACGCTTGTTGTATAGATACAAAAAAAAAAATCCATGCATTATGTATTTCGATCTATCCAAGTGTCTGCTGGATCTCAACATTTTTCTTTTTGTAAATTAATTCAAAAGCTTTAACATTGTTTTGTTTTTGTGCTTTCAAGTTTATTGGTTTTTCACGCACGTCATAAGTGGTTATTTAAAAATCGCCCGCTAAGTTCAACGGACATACATGATTGGCAATGTGAAAATGTTTGCCTATATTTTCCGAGCATATTAAGGTGACACTTCAATTTTAATTAAGCGCAAAAACTACTGAATGAAAAATCTCAAAGCTAAGTGAATATCTAAAAAGTACTTTCCTGAAACCGCGCTGTGGAAGGGTTGCCGTTAAAAAAAAAATCAAAACTTGTAGTAAAGTGGAAACCTTTTAATGCCCAACTCGAAGTTAGCTCTTCTTAGCCAGTCCTATATGCTTAGGTTGGATCACTTCAAAAACTGCTAAATTTTAATGTTTTTCCACAGTTAGGACCACCCTAATTTACACACATAGTATATAGGTATGATTTTAGTATTTTCAATCCGGTTGTGTTCCAATTTTGCTTTCGAACTCATAGGCAAACATTGAAAATTAATTACGAATTTCTATTTTTGTTGATATTCTAGATATACATATGTATATCTTACTTTGGATTACTAATTTTTGGAAATTTCTTTTGCTACTCTTAAAAAAATATTGCTTTGATCTGCAAAAGATTTTTTTATTTCTAAATTTCCATTTGCTTAAGGTTTGCACTCACTTCACACTTTCTTCAAAAAATCTTGAATTACACCCCAAATGAGTCTGCATTTATTTATGTAATCTCACTTAGTTACGCGCCACTTGGCCGCCTTTACGAGTATAAGCCACAAATGACGCCGTTAATCTCCCACATCATTTTCCTTAATACCATTCCTTGTTTTATTACAGACGAGTTCAAAGAACCTCAATCAGGATAATGTGCGTTAACCTACTCTCATCCATACATACATACATACAAACAATTGTATACGCTTGCTAGGATACTTTTGAAAACTGTGTCACAGCGAGAAAACAAAAAATTCCAAAACTAATCATGTTCTCATTTTGCGTTCATTGCACTGAACATTCGTCGGACGCGTGATCCATGCACCAGAAACTGAACCAAGTCATGCCAACAACCAACAACATTCATATCCTTGACACGCTCACAACAGTGCTCTTATGTATGTACATATGTATAAATATTTGTTCGTCAGCGAATGGTAAATGAAAATCATGAATAGGGTTGCTGATTTTGTGCATGCGGCCTCAACGTGCACTTAACCCTTTAGTGGAATGTTAGAATTGAATGGTATGCATGTGTGTACGAGTATATACGAACGAACGAATAAACGACGCGTACCATGAAAAGCGTGGAGAGAAGGTCGAATGTACTGAAGGTTTTTTATCAATCGAATAACACTGAGTAGACGCGTGATTGAGCAATTTTGGAATGCATTCGATATTACTTTAAAAGCTGCCAATGTGAAAAACTGACTGATTTTGGAGCGTTGAAAGTATCGGAAAACGGGATTTATGAAAACAACCTGAAGCATACAGGGCTTAGGAACAACAATCAAGCATCATGAAATAAAAACATAAAGAACCAGGCGAATTATTTTATTAACCAAGAAACAATGGGCAATAGGTTGCCTAATCAAAAATTAAGAATCAAGAGTTAGGAACCAAACAATACAAATAAAGAATTACGAGTATTTATAGTAACAACTAAATTATTCAGAGTTAGGAATTGTGTATGATGAATATAAACTCATGAATCAAGAATGCAAAAGGAAGTTTCAAAAATATGGATCTTCGACATAATCAATAATGAACAATAAAGAATCAAAAGGAATGGATCAAAGACCGAGAACAAGGAATAAAGAATCAAAGATCCAGTATCAGGAATCTACAATAGTTAATCTAGAGAAGGAATAAAGAATCAAAGATCCAGTATCAGGAATCTACAATAGTTAATCTAAAAAAGGAATAAAGAATCAAGGAACCTATGTAGCATTGGGAATCAAATATTTGAGTTCAAGAGCCAAACGAAGGAAACAAAAATCGAGAAAATAAGAACAACGAAGCAAAAATCAGGAATAAAAAATCAAGGGAAAGATTTAGAAATAAAGAAACAATAATACATACCCACATACATACATATATGTACATATCTAAGTGTAATTAAAAATAATCACGGAAATAGGGATTAGCGAATAAGAAATGAATGATTCGGAACCAAGTATTATAAAAATAGAAGAAAAAAAGTTTCTCATTGAAAGTTTTGAATAAATGGAGCTCATAACTTTTTCCGCCGTGGCTAAGATTTATTATCGAAACGATTTTAATTTTTGTTAAGTGAGGTTGTTCGTGAAAATCTTCCAAAATATTTCCTTAAAAAGTTTTTTAAGGAAAGCTATACATTTATTGTAAATGAAAGGCTTTGAGATAGGAAAAGCTTATGTAAGATTTCGTGCAAGCTCGAGAATATTTTTAGGTAACAACTATACTCACAAATATAGTGCAGATTCCAAATTTATTTTATGATCAACAAATGGTTAATGCACTGACATGAATAATTACTAAGCATTAAGGCTTGTTGTTGTTATTGCACGCAGTGTGACAGGCAAACGAGATAAGTTAGGTGGGAGGACGATACCACTTTCACTATTTTTCACCCAAACCGTCTGTTTATATAAAAGTATGTGTGAGTTCATGTACTACAGACGCCGCAATCCATGCAAAAAAAAACTGTTGCCCTCATCCTACTTTTCATCAACCAATACAAATACAAAACTTTCCTGCAACTTGGCAGCACTTGACAGCAGCAGTATACCCAATATATGTATGTATGTATCTATGTACATAATAGTATATCGACAGCCACACTGCAAAACCCTGTATGTCCAAAACCAAAAAGTTTTCAGGAGAGGGAAAAAACTGTAATAATTATAACGGATGTATATGAGCGACGGTTATTTAATTTCACCACTGGAAAGAAACGGGAAGTTGTAACCCGATTTTGACTGAATTTTAATGTGCGAAATATCACGATCTATGGGAAAGGCTCAGAACCTTATTTTTGGAAAAATAGTGACTTACGGGGTTTTGCAGTGTGGCTGTCGATATACTAAATATCGTGGCGTAGTAAAAATTTTGTTCACGCGTCCTGCGTATGCACAATGCATGCAACACAGCAACATAGTCGTATAGTATACTTGCAGTCAATAAGGATATATGAGAAAACACCGTACAGTCCCGCCAATTGCATTCGCAAAAGGGGTTGTTAACCTTTCGGCGCATGTCTACAGTTGCTCTTATTGTAATACGACAGCAACATTTTTTAGCAGCATCGTTAACAGTGGCTGTAGCAGCAATAGCAACAACAGTAGTCGTAGCTGATGCAGCAGCGACATTGCGTCAGCGATAGCAGAATTTGTCTAGCACATAAAACAACCAGCTTGCATGTAAACAAAATGTTTTGTTAGCGCACAGTGGCGTATTTTTGTACATAATTTAAATTCTTGGTTCGTAGTAGCTGGTAAAGGGCTGCCTCTGTTTTATTGCCCTTTTAGCAACCATAGAGATTTAACCAGCGAAATCCAGTTAATAAATTTGCAATTGTAAATACTGCCTGATATACCAATAGTTTTTGATTATTTATTTTCTTTTTTAAAACTGCATTGCACAATCACAACTAGTCAAACCTGTATACCAACAATGCAATATTGCTTTTATGCATTTGTTGCAAATATTTTCTTCAGAAAAAGTTAACTTTGATTACATATTTTAACAATAAATTGTATTTACATACTTAGAAGATTGTTTTGATAAATGAAATGGCGAAATATGGGCTGATCGTTACGTTTTCACTTTTCTTCGTGAATCCATTTTAGCGGTGCTTACTCGTTCTTGAGTCGCTGCTGCGCCGCTTTGGCAGTAGCGACGTCGATAAAATAAAAGAAAGAAATGTTTGGTTTTACTGATGTGCACGTACGTACAAGATCTGCAACCCAAAATTTATTATTTCAAGCATGAAATTAGTAGATTATAAATTAACTACAATTATTATTACTTGTAAAGAAATTTTATATTTAATTAAATAAAATTAAACTCAGAATATTAGTGAAACAATAAATTAAGATGTAAGATGGCGTTGTTAACTGAACGATTGCTTCCCGAATACAGAATAGATTTCTGCTTCACTAGTGTAAGTAGTATGTATGTATGTATGAACTGGTTTGGACGCATTGTTGCTGTTTACGATAGCGGAAACGTTGCAGTCACTCAGAGCGGTATGAGTAAATCCATGAAATTCTAGTTAATGAACTAGAATGTTTGCTGACTAGTTTGTCAATTGAAGGCAGTGTATATGTATTCAGTTGTGCTAGTGTCTGACTTGTGTTTGTATGTTTGCATTTTGCAATTTGCAATTTGATGTCGCTGACCACCTGCTTTCGTGTTTCGTAGTCTATAAATTAGGTAAACTATTTTTATTTGAGAACAGTGCCCTAATTTTGTGACCACATTGCAACAACAAACGTTAGAACAGAATGTTTTCAAAATGAGGAAGTGGTCGTCGGCTAATGAAATAACAATATTTATGTCAGTCAGAACTAAGGGCAAGTAAATATTTACGGCAAGAAGGTTGATAATGAAGACAAACATCAAAAAGTGTGAAAATGTTTTAAGTTCAATTAAAGTGAACAAATTAGGTAGGATGTGAAGAAACACAACAAATGTAAATTGACCAAGTATGCGCATGAATTCTACGGAAGGTTCAAATGTGTTATACGACGCTTGGGACCACTTTGTTTGCAAAAAAGAAGTAATAAAGTCTAAAAAAAAAAAAAAAAAAAATTAATTTACTGTCAGTCATTTGATTTTAATCGAACATTACGAGGTTAATCACCTAAGCACGCGTGCAAATAAATCAATTTTACTTTATGGCACCTTTGATTAGTTCACCTACATACATATCTACTAACTTTGCTTGCCATATATCGCAATGACAACACCTTGCGATTCGCACCCATGGTCAAACGTTATCATCATCCGTTCAACTTGCGTGTTTTGACGCGGCAAATGGACATGGCAACAATGGTTAGCAGTCAGCTACGCTCATTGCCGACCTCACCTGCTTGCGCTGACTTGCCTTTTTTTCGTTTCATACGCGCTTGAGGTAGTCTATCATATTGCCGGCTTTTATATGATGTCTCTCCTTCTTTCTTTTGTATATGTAGAAAAATATATTTTTATAATGAGGAAACATGAAAAGAGGCGCATTGGAAAACGCTAGCCTAAGTAAGCTTAATAACGCAGTGACTCATAAAAACAAATTTGGAGCGCGCATGGTATACAAATGTTTGTATTTTCAATGTTTTCCTTCCTGGCTACACAATTAGCCGTCATATTCTTTTTATCAATCGACAGTAATCACTTGACGTGGTTCCTAATATGAAACTTCATTCTACGATTGAGAGAGTAAAAAATACTGTTGATTGTGAAATAATGAGCAGACTGTGCTGTCTCTTGACGTAACTCTCTTTAGAATTGCTCCGTTGAAAGGGTGCTCCAAGTAGTGGTCAGTAGAATTATGATATGTTATCTGTCAAACGTTTGACAGGCACATCAAATTAAGCTCATTGTTTACATCTGAGGCACTTCAATATGGCAGCGCATCCGCTCCTCCTATCTTTTAACGAAAGATAGAAAGAGATCCAAGATGAAACCAATATATAACATAAAAAAACATGTGTTAGATTTTCTCAGAATTTTGACGTCTATGCTTAAGATATCAAACTTAAAATATTTGCATTAACAAACAAAAATTTAAAATGTCGTATGAAATTATACTGATCACGTTTAAAATGATTTTAGGAATTTACAATAGCAAAAAATGTCAAAAATGACCAAAAAAAAAGAAAAGTTTAGCTGTCAAAATGATATATCATAAAAAAACTAAAATTAAAATGAAACACCCTTTACGTTAATAGCATTGACACTCACAAGCCACTAGCAACAGCGTTACATCAATGCAACCGTCCGTCCATCGATCAAAGTTTTGCATGCCTCATTTTGTCGCTTGCCGTGCGCGTAAAATTTTCTTATCAGCATTTTTGATAAATTTTTTCTTTCACTCCATTCGTAATGATGTGTATTTTTTCTATTTACACAATCATGCCAGTACTATGTATATTCTATATAAAGTCTAAAGTATATAATACTACAAAAGGCAAATCAACAATAAAATGAGCTTTTAAGGGGGGCGGCTATATAAGGTGTCGATAATCGGAAATAATGTGCGCTTTGTGATAGAATTACTCATATTAACTAAATTGCTGAGAATACTTCATTTTTGTATTAATTAGCAAAATTAGTTAGTGCTTAAAATGGGGATTTTTTTTTAATATTGTACATTATGATAGGGGGTTTCATTTTTAGTTTTCTTTTGATTTGCGAATAATTCCGGTTTTACTTGGTAAAATGACGGTTTTTCTTGGTACAAAGTCCTTGATAAGCAATGTTGTGTCAGAAAAATCGATAACTCATTAATCGATTTTTTAATAAATAATCGATTTTTTAATTAATAACCGATTACTAACTAAGCGATTTTTCAATTAATAATCGACTACTTATTAATAGATTTTCTTAAATTATCATTATTACTCACCATTCGATTTTTTTAATTAATAATCGATTGTTTAGATAAAAAAATAATCGAGTGCTAAATGTTGAAATAGATAAAATGATTTATTAAAAATCGATATTTTCAATTAATAAAATAGCTCCCCAAAAAACGATAACAATAAAAAAATGATTGACTTGTGTAAAAACAAATCGATTATTTATTCAGCACTCTCTGGTATAGCTGCTTTAAATGGCTTCCTCAAAAATTTTCGCTTCTTTTTAAATTTTTTATTTAATCTATTAATTTTAATTAATTTTGTCATGCAAATACATATATGTATGTATAAATAATATATTTACTCACCCCAACTTTTGGGTGTACGTCCAAAATAGGTGCCATTCTTGCTGTTGTAGATTATTTCCATACAATTTTGCTTTTCTTTAGGTTGTGGGAAATTGAATTCCGTTACCGCATTACCATTCTTTTTCGTCGCCATTTTTAAAAGCTTTCACCACTTCACTAGGATAACGCTTACGTTGAGAAGCTCAAATAGAGATCGAGTTGGAATTTAATGTTATTGTTTTTGGTGTATTTGATTTACGAGTACTCTTGCCTAAATATTAAGTAATTAGTAAATGATGCAATTAAATGAATTGTTATTACAGTTCGAAAGTGTTGGTACTCGTAATCAATGTCAAATACAGAGAGGAAAGAAAATGATTTTCTTCTTCTTTTTCAAGTTACAACAACAATTCCGTGGAATTAAAATCACTTCTGATTAATTTTATTTTCACTTTATTTATTTTTTCATCATTACTAGTCCCTACTTGTTATTAAGTTTTACATTAATTTGAGAGTAATTTCTTACAAAATGATTTTTGAAATATTTTTATTTGGTTGAAAAAAAAACAAGTAAGGAAAGGGCTGTCTTCGGCTGTGCCGAAGGCTTCATACCTTTCATGAATACGCATAACTTTTTTAAGTGTCCGATCCTTACTTACAATTGGTCCAAACTCTTCAAAACTGTTAATTTGAAAATACATGGCCCAAACCAGAGTTATCGGAGCAATCGATTATATGGGAGCTATATGTTATGTTAGTCCGATCTGTATGATTTTCACTGCACACATCACATATGTAATAAGTACCAAACCTGCAAAATTTTACATTCCTAGCTTCTTAACTGCAAAATCTATAGCCCAAAACCCATTTATCGAAACTATCGATTATATGGGAGCTATATGTTTGGTTGGTCCGATTTGAGTCATTTTCACTACACATGTTACTTATACAATATGTACGAAAAGTGCAAAATTTTGCGGTCCTAGCTTTTTAATTGCAAGATTTATAGACCAAAACCCGTTTATCGGAACTATCGATTGTATGGGAGCTATGCTTTGTATCGGTCCGATCTGGCTGGTTCCGACAAATGATTAATCCCATGCAAAATGGCGGCCCTATACCAAATTTCATCGAGATAGGTCTAAAATTGAGGGACTAGTTTGCGTTCAAACAGACAGACGGACAGACGGACGGACGGACAGACGGACATGGCTAAATCAACTCAGCTTATCATCCTGATCATTTCGGTATACTTAATGGTGGGTCTATCTCTTCTTCTTCTCATACTTACAAACATCGGACCAAAGTTATAATACCATTTCATGTTCATGAAAGGTATAAAAATTGTTCTTGTGGAAAAATAAGTTTTTTTTCTTATTTAAAAAAATATATTAGCTATGATCCTGCAATTGATCATAGTTTTCGAAATCCTAATTCAGGTAATATAATGTTCGATGTTCTGGAAGAGATTTAAAATTTTGAGATTTTGAAATTTTTTTGCTTTTGAATGCAACTTTTTCGTTGTTCGAGAAATGTCTAAACTTTTAAATTATTTTTAAATTTTTAAAAGTGACTTTAAATGTGTCTCCACTTAAAATTGAGCTGCAAGTATGCTCGACCGAAAACAGGGTGCTAAAAACAGTTGCCGAAATTAAAACAAGAGAATTTCGATTTTCACCTCGAAAACGGTATAATTTAACGAAGCTGATTTCAAAACGGATCAGCTAAATATGCCACTAGAAAATGATTTTTACAATATGCCCGTATGTTTGCTAGTCACAAAAACAAAAAAAAAATTTTAAGGTTCAAAAAATTTGTATACAAAATTTTATGTAATTGGAACGACACAAAAATTTAAAAAATTTTTGGCTACTTGTGCCTATTATACATATCAGTTTGGCATCAAAAAATGTTAGCACCCTTGAAATCAGCAGACCAAATCTCCAGATCAATTTATACTTTTCTGTTTTCTAAATATTTAAATTTTGTTTTTCACTTGAATTTTTTTCACAGTTTGAATTTCAATTTAAAATTATTTTCAGTAATTTTTTTTCTTTTACATTTTGCAGTTCACTAATTTTCCGCTTCTTTGGGACACAAATTTCAAAATAAAATTTCGATGATGAAAATTTTTGTGTGCCAATTTTTCATAGAATTTTCAAGTACTTTTGCACATTTCACAAGTCTGTTTGTTATTATAATTTTTTGCAATTTTATTTTATTTTTTTTTAAATATATAAGCAAAATAAGTAGTGAGAAAAGCAACAGACCAAAAAAAAAAAAAAAAGTTTACAATGAAGAGGCACAAAAACTACACAGCACAGAAGGAAAGGAAAAAAGAAATAAAAAAAAAATTACTGCTCCACTCGCACTACTTTAGCACATTTACGAAATCCACAACAACCAAAAAAACGAAAAAATTTAAAATTTCTTTGTTTGCTTTTGTTTAAGTAAATTTTGTGCTTTTTTTTATGTAATAAAATTTTATAATTTCAAAAATTTATTTTTAGCTACTTTTCACTACGGATTTTCACGGTTATACGCGCGAGAAAATTTAATTTTATTTCCACGCATATGTATATAAATAAAAATAACTTGGTTGTTTACTTTGTAGCTTATTGTTGTTTTTGGTGTTCTGTTTTACTGTAGGATTTAGATTTTTTTTCCAATATATTTGCTATAGCTGCTGGTTTCTCAACTTTTCGAGCTTCCGCGTATGCGTCTAGCGCTCACCGACAAAGATCACTGACTGCAACGTTCGAACGACAAAACTTGCCGCCTAGCAAAATCGTCTCGAAATATTTTCAACTCAACGCCACTCAGTACGACTCCAAGCGTCTCGATTGTACTCTTATGTCGGGTTGGGGTTTTAAGTAGCTCGCTGCTGCTGCGGCACACAATCTATTCACAATCAAGCAACTAGAAAACGAAGACAGCACAAACTCACTTGAGAGGTGCTTGCTGTTAAGCTAAACAATACCTGGTGAACGGCAGAGCTCTCATGAAAAAATACTGAACGTTGAACTATTTTGACTGACTAAATGTGTTGGACGTAGCGCTTGTAATGATGATACAAATGTGTTTTAGCAAATACCATTCCAGCTCGCAAAAATCATACCTCCCAAGCCAACAACACACAGCAACAAAGTTTAACAGCGCTGAAGCCGCCTACATAAACAAACTGACGCTGACGTTGACTGTGCCTTTGGCAGCGAACTTCAGCAAATATACATACATACATACCTAACTTTATGATTGTATTCCCTAAACTCACAAATTAATACATATGTACATACCTACATACATAAATACCTCAACCAAAGCCTCAACCTGAACGAAGCCAACAACTTGTTGGATGTATTCTCCGTGCTCACTGTTCTGTCGTCTGCACTGTAACCGACGCTGGCTGAATATAACAAAAAACTTGTTCGGCTACATCAACAGTTGATAAAATAACATAGAAGTGTGTCGCGTCGACAGCCCACAGCAGCGCAGCGCAAGAGCTTCGTTGTCGCCGCCGCACGATGGCTTCTTTGGGGCTATGAGGCCATACAGTGGAATATTTTGCTGTTTATTGTAAAGTGGGAGACTTGTATTGAATATATTACATATTCTCATACTCATGCGCTGCCTAGCAGGGGGAAGGAGGTACAGCCACAGCAGCAATAACAGAAATGTTAAAAAATGTGTGTTGTTTGACTGTAAGGTATTTTGCCAAATTGTAATTAAGTAAAAAATTTGCCATTTCATCCCACTGTTTTGCTTTCTCATTTCATTACTCTTCCATACAAAAAGTAAACATGAAAATGTCGAAATAAAACCCCATTCTCATACTCTGTATTAGTCTATGCTGTAAGCATTTGCTGTAAGGCAAATTCAACATTTGTCGACGACGTATGCAGCCCCCCGCTGTGGTGAGCAAATAGACGCGTCGCCAATGATGTGCGTGCATCTCCCCTGAGCTCCATATGCCGGTACTAGAGTACGTATACATTTATGTAGATTACAGTGAAGCATCGATAACATGAACTTGAGGATAACATTAGCAACACTGTTCGTTATTTGAGACTTGAGAAACTTTTCGGACAAGTAAATTCAACACTGACCAATTTCAAGTTTATTGTTGTTTTTGTTGTAAAATGTCTGTTTCGCTTTCACGGACACTAAAATTTGCTTGTGTCTTCATAAAAATAGTTTCTACAGAGTAGGACCAAACCCGGTAGTAGTGCCTTCGAAACTGATCTCATCGATAAAAGTATTTAGGAATAATTTCTCATATAAAGTTTAAAATTTAAATTAAATATGTTCAAAAAAGAAACTTTTCTATATATCCGACAGATAAATCTTGCATTTTACAAGAGCAAGCGGCATTTAATCTATTGAAAATCTACCAATTAGTCTTTCCTCTGTGACTCACTCACTTGGATTTAATGTTTCTTGTTTTTTCGTTAGAATTTCTCTATCCCCTGTACAATTGTCGCATCTTAACTAGACACGCACTCACAAATAATTTAAAAAGACTCTCGCTTTCTATATCTTTCTTGGAATGCCTTTTGCGCATTAATTTGTAGAATTAACACTTCCGATAAGCTAAAAGTCGAGCATGTCACATACAACGCCAGAGCTAAGATTTCCTATTACTCACCACAGCCTCTACGCACAGATAATACCGAGTGAGACTGAAAGTGGTCAGCTTATGCTGGTTACAAACCGCACTGAACTTGAACGTCATTGAAACATTACCGTTATTAGTCAGTCACTTAACCGTTGTAATTTGAGTGACGATCGCAAATTGGAGTAAAAATTCTGCCACTACAAAGATTATCGACTCTGAATGTTAAAGAATGCATGGTTGCTGATTAAGTCCATCACAACGCATTAAGTACTTGAGGCTTTGTACTTTATACATAATAGGTTCTGGCAGACCCCAAGGAATTTCTTACAATAATTTTCTTGTTTAACACCATATTTATTTATTAAATTACGCAAATGATCATTTGAATGCGTCTGACTCAATTAAAGCTGATCGTTGAAATTATTGTATGAGGAGCTTTGTAGGTTGGTTTGGGCGTGTGTCAGCAAAATAATAATAAACCACAAAAAAAAAAAAATCGAAGCAAAAAGCGGAGGAGTTGAAGATTATAAGTTCAAGTCTCTGACAGTAAGAAAAAAACACTTCAGGTATGATAAAAAACGAATTGTCTATGATCGAGAAACGCTATGAGTACTTTCTTCCCTAGTTAGCGAAATAAAGCTCAAATACGACGTAAATACCATTCGTTTGATTCACGCGTATACATACTATTAAAATAGTTGGCAACGCGTTTAAAATTCTCTAAGTGGCAACACTTTCTGCCTAACTTTGGTACGCTGTTGGATGACAGATAAAATAAAATAAAATAAAATAAAATAAAATAAAATAAAATAAAATAAAATAAAATAAAATAAAATAAAATAAAATAAAATAAAATAAAATAAAATAAAATAAAATTAAATTAAAAAAAAATAATGTAAAATAAAATAATATAAAAAGAAAAAAAAAAAGAAAAAAATATATAAATAATACCCAAAAAATCTTGTCCTGCAGATCACCTGTGTTCTATTTATCGAAAGAAAACGTAAACGACTTGTACGCTTGAGCATTTTACCTGCTTGGAGTGCAAGTTCAGTATGTACCCAGCAAACCAAAAACCGACTCTTGTAGGATTTTTAATTTTTTTATAAGTTCCACATCTGCCCCATTATGGGTTACACTAAAATATTACTATACAGTGTTGACTATATAAATTTTAAATATTTTGAGAAGCCTGTATACATACTTACATAGTATATAGCAGCTGATATCTCCAATTTAAGAAATCGGTGTATTGCCAACTATTTGAGTAATCGAAAGTGATTCTCGTGCGAATCCGCAAGCTCATTTCTCTCGTACCTGTGGCATGCCCATTTTGCTTATTGGGTAGCAAGCAGTAGTGGAGTCACTGGCAGCTGAACAGCTAGCCGGTTCAATGCAGTTGAGTTAACCGGTTTAAACCAATGCAAATCTGCATCAGAGCGGCTAATCAAAAAGGTGTGAGTAGTACTCTTCTTCATTGACATGAGTTCATACACACTAATCAAATGTACATATGTACATATGTACATAATTTGAGTTTATCCAACAAATTAAATAGTCCAGCGCGTTGATTCACCACGTTTTGTTTTTGTTGGTTTATGTACAAAAGAAATTATATAATGGTCATGAAATACTTTTTTTATGAAAACCTTTTTGTTAAGTTGCTTTCTACTTGGCTCGCCTGGGTATATACATACATACATAAGTTGCAGTATATACATATGTATGTATATGTACATATATTGAGCCATAGAAAAACGTAAATATGAGAGTGCGAACAACAAATTTGAATATTCTACTTTCACAATTCATTTTAAGCGATAATGTCAGCCACAACCTAGTAACTATTAAAATGCTTTGAAATTAACGGTTAATTGTTATGATAGGGGATGGGTTCAATCCAGTTATATTTAACGCCCACACACTCAGATTTTCATTTCACTCTCAACGCACTTGCATTTTCGCATATTTCAGTTTGTGACACCAGCTCAATGTTGTCGTGTGGCTTAAAGTTTAGAGCGTGACAAGTGCGTTCTGATTTTTTTTTCTTGTGTTCAAAAAACATTTCAATATTATTCCAATTTCAGTTTTTGTCAATTTTATACTTGGTGAGTTGTTAATTTTTAAAAAGTTCTATACCTTTTGAGTTAAGAGCATACCTCATGAATACTCTTAAATTTTAAAAACTTAAAAAGAATATTTTTTTATTTTTGAAAAAAATTCGAAAAATTGAAAAAAAAAAATTCCAAAAATTTGTTATTGGTTTTTTCAAGAACTTTAAAAATTTGGCAAATTTAAAAAAATTCCAAAAATTGTAACAAAACATTGATATTGTTTCTTTTTTTGAAAATCTTATTTAAAAAAAAATTGAAAATTTGTGACAAAATATTTTTATTGGCTTGACGGTATTCTAAACTTCGTACAAACCTTCAGAAAGCTCACAAATTTCTAATAATTTTGTATTTTGAAAGTTTAAAAAGTTCAAAAATTTTAAAATTTAAAACTTTTTTTGTAATTGAAAATTTGTTATCGGCTTAACATTATTCTAACCTTCGTTGTTACCATGAAAAGTTCCCAAACTTTTTAAATGTTTGAATTTTATTTTAAAAAATTGAAAATTTGTGACAAAATATTTTTATTGGCTTGACGGTATTCTAAAATTCGTTTAAAAAAGCTCAAAAATTTTACAAAATTTTGAATTTTAAAAAATTAAAAAAGTTCACATTTGAAAATTTTTTTTTTAATTGAAAATTTGATTTTGGGCTTGTTTTTAAAATTAGTTCTCACTATAAAAAGTTCACAAACTTTTAAATTTTGTTTCACAAACTTTTAAAGCTTTTGAGCTTTTTTTAAATTCAAAATTTATGAAAAAATTATGTTGTTCTACGAATTTACGAACTATACATTGTAGTACCAAAAACGCTTTTGTTATATGAAAATTAAATAAACTACATATTTATGCAGAAAAGGTAGAATCAACTCACGGTCGTGCAAAAATCCTTAGCACTTTTTGCGACGAGCTTTGAAAATTCTCATAAGACTTTACAACGCTTTAACCTACCTTATTAAAGTACATCTGAAGTTCAAGTCAAACAATTCAATCCAATAAACCTCATAAATATAGTACAGTACTGCCGGGTTTTCAAGGTCAAAAATATGCTTTTATGCTTTTTGTTTACTTTGTGCTTTGTCAGAACTTTTTCAACCCTCAAAGTTTCATTTTACTGCTGTTTTGTCCATTCGTACCAAGCGGAGATTTTCAACCCTCTTCGATTTTCTATTCTTCTCAAGTAAAGTTTGTTTGTATTTACCGATTGATTATGTAATTCGGATCATGAATATGAGCTCACTTGCTTTTGTTTTTGCGTATCAACACCGCACACCTCAAAGTACAAAAAAAAAAAATTCTGTACGCTTCTTAAGCTTATGATGGGACTATTAGGGCATTTTTTTTAACAATTGTTATTAACTTCTAAAAGTTATTGTTGTTTTGGGAACTCTCCTTTTAATTTTATAACTATCCCAATTTGAACAAAAAATTAAAATTTATACACAACCGCCATAGCTTTCCTTTAAGCTCCACGTGGAAAGCTATTCAATTTCCTCATCACTGAAATTCTCTCACGTTCTGTTAACCATTACGCTAACAGAACGATGGTTTTTTGTCAGCTCACCTCATGTTTCTGAAAAATAAAAACAAAATACTTACTTTCATTACCAAGTTACTTAATTTTTAGTAAAAGTAAAATTATTTACATTACATGCAAGTATTTATTTTTATTTTTATTAAAAATATTAGTAAAAGTTATTATTGTTATTTGCTTGCTTTTAAGCTATGTATTAAAAAAAATACTTTTATATATGAAAAATCGTTAAAAATTTGTGGTTTAATAAATATTATTTTATCATTAAATATTTTTCTTATAATATACTATATTAGTATAAGTATGTATATAAATATGTGAAAGTACAAAATACAATTATTACGATGTTATTCAATGCTATCTGGTTTTTTTTTAAATAAAAAAGGAAGATAAATATTTAAATTGATTCAAAACTAAAACAAGTGAAACAGAAACATTTAAAGGTTTTGATTTGTACAAAGGTAAATATTTGAGTTAAAGAAAGTAAGATTAGAATGTGGGAAGACAAAAAAAAAAATGAAAGAAAATTCGAAGAAAAAATTTGAATTTTCAAAATTTTTTTCAAAAAAGACAAAAAAATATTAAAAAATTATTCAATGCAACATCACATAAAAAAAGTTGAGTTGACAATAGTAATAATAACAGCTCAAAGAAAAAAACATAAACTCGAAAATTTTCATAGAGAATGACAAAAAAATTTTTTATTGTAAACAAAGAATGACAAAAAAAACTTTTAATAATTAATAAAAAATTATTAAGAAACCCAAAAACAACAATAATTTTTCGCTGCAGAAAAAATTATTAATAGGTCTATAGCTCGTACCGAACCAGGATACTAAAAAAAATTTTATTTAAAAAAGAAATGGAATGCAATTAAAATTTCTAACTTGTAAATTTTTAAAAACTATAAAAAAGCTAATTTTACAAAAATACAAAAAAAAAAAAAATTATGAAGAAAACTAAAAAAAAAATATTTAAATACTACGACTTGGCAATTTAAAAAAAAAGACTAAACAAAATTAATTTTTATAAACAAAAATGTTTTTAATATTTTTGACCAACACATACTAAACTGAAATATTTTTTTTCTTAGTAAAATAAACATAATATTTAAAACTCAAAACCAAGCAAAAAATATAACTTAGAAAATTTTATTGAAAAAACCTCAACTTAATAAATAAATCTTAATAAATAAACGCTTAGAGTTGCAAATATTTTTTTTATATATAAATTTGTATATCAATTTGCTAAACTTTTATTTCATTTGTTATTGTAAAGTTAGTAAAGATGATTGTGTTAGTAAATATTAGTGAGATCATTTTAAATGCATTTACTGTGCGCAAATTTTTATTTTTAGTTGCTTTTTTTTCGTTTTAGTTGGCGTTGAAAAAATTGTTATCGTTTATTTATTACATTTTTAGACAATCATGTATATATATAAAAGTAAGTATGTATATACATATGTAGTAAACGGCTTTGTAAATAAATTTGCAATTATTCAGCTGCCAAGACAATCTACCTACATAAATTTAACTACTTTTATGACATTTTTCAAAACTCACTCCATATTTCGTTGATCAGGTTGCTGGATTTATTGCATTGCTTGGCTTTTCATTTTTGGTGTTATTTGTTTATATATAATATTAGTAAAAAAGAAATGTAAAATTTAAATATATTACATTTTGAGCTTAGTTTTTTTTTTATTGGCAGTTATAGGGTTAATTAGATATTATTAATTAGTAAATTTTTATGTGTTTTAATAATTTTTTTTTTTAATTTGTTTGTGTGATTTTGTTAGTAATGCATGCAACACAAAAATTATGTGAAACTGGTAAAGTGCTAAATTAAAAAAAAAAAAAAAAAATTTCCAAAAAAAAAAAATCTTTTTTTATTGAAATAATTAAAAAAAATTAAAAAAAGGTTGAAAAAAAAATTTGAAAAAAATATTTTTTTAATTTTATTTTAGCTTCTGAGCGTTCACTATCTTAATGTTTACCACTTAGTAGAATCGTATTTGCTGCATCACAAGTGCTTTTTTCACATTTCTAAGTGTCCGCAATTGATTAAGTTTATCTCAAGTACCTACCGCTGCCTATTTATTACTAGGTGGCTTCGTTATACATATTTAGTAAAATTCTTTTCAAAATTATTTTGATCAGCAACTATTGTCATAACCAGTCTGCACTGCTTACGTCTGTGTCGATGTTTATCTTGATTCATTTATTTTCATATTTGAGCTGTCAATAGCTTGTGTTATCTTTTCATAGAAAAATGTGACAAAGAAAGTACAAATGTCATGCACAGAAAAAAAAAATATATATATTTGAAATATTAGCTTTTCAAATTTTTCTCTTCAGTCTAGACACTTAGAGCTCGCAAATATTTGCTTAACAGGCTCAAGCAATGAAAACTTACTGCTGCAGACACAAATTGTGAGCAGCGCCCATTGAAACAATTTTTTTTGCCAAATAGTTAAATAAGATATACTATCAGAATGTTGCTATTTTTATCTGCTCAGTTTTTATTTTTATTCATTTGCAAAAAACCCTAATGATGAATTTGTTTTGTTATACATTTTTATACTCTGCTGCGTATTTCGTTTTTTGAATTGAATTGTTGTTGATACAGAATTAAAATTTTTAAGTACCCAAGGCTAGGCATGGGCTGTAGCATACTTTTTATGAAGACTAACGTGAGTAAAATTAAAAAAAAAAATTTGAACAAAAAATAATACAATTTAAAAAAAAAAAAATATTTTTGCTATACAATTTTTTTTTGTTTTTGTTGTTATTTGAAATGCACTGGACGTAAAAACAGCAATTCAATACTCTGCATACAAAATTAAAATTATAAAAAAAAAAATTTAATAAAAAAAAAAATTTTTTTTTCATAATATTTTTTATTTGTGGTTTTGCGCTCATTTCAAATTTTTTGTTTGCTTTTGGTCGTAAGAACAGCAATTCATTTCTGGGCATACAAAAATAAAATTTTTTATAAATAAAAAAAATTTGTGAAAATAAAAAGTGTAAAATTTTGTGTTTTATTTATTGGTTTATTTTTATTTAGCAAATATATATAGTGGTAATAACTAAATTAAACTAACAATCATTTAACACTGACTCAAGTATACAAGGCCCTATTGGCCAGCGAACATAAGCATCGAACTTTTTGTATTATATTTTGTACATACAAAGTAAAAACATATGTATTGATAATATTTATAGATTTCTTATAAAGTTAAAAATTTTTTTTAATTTTGTTACACTTTAAAATGTTTTGTGGTTAATGAATTACATTTCTTGTACTTGTTTAACCTTCGTGTTGTAATCGGATAAAATTATCAAAATTGTAATGGCAGTTAACTTATAATAAAACAAAAAGAAACAAATAATAAGTATATATGTATGTATGTAGTTGCAGACAAAAGTAATTGTAGCGCAATTGCATTACTAGTTAGTGATGAGAGTACCGTAAAATTGAAGCAACTACTTTGAAAACTTGTAGTGAACTCTAAAATAGCGTAGACAAAGGAAATTTTGTAATAAAATTCGTACTACATCTTTTTGGTACTGGTATGTAAAATTATTTTATACATAAATATATATAAACATATATATGTATGTATATATGTACATCTATGCATATGAATTGTTTTTGTTTTTTGCATGAAATATGTGATAAAAAAAAAAATTACGATTGTCAAATATATATTTTTTAGCACAATTTCACATGCGTGTTGCATAAATTTACTGTTCTTGTTGTTGTTATTGTAGTGAAAAAATTTGTCATTATTTACTAGAATACATGCATTTGGTATAATTAAACATTTTCTTTCAAACAATGTCGCTGCTTTTCTTCAACATTATTTTCGTCTTAAACATATTTGTTTTTGTTTATCAACTTCTTAAGCGTTAAACAAATAATCACATGAAACAAAAATTAAAATGTAGATATCGAGATTTGAAATCTTTTACAATTCCTTTTTTTCATATTTCTGCAAAATTTTTTTTTGTTTCAAAAAAATTTTGCTTTGAGAAAATTTTAATTTGCAAAGAAATGGATATTTTGAAAATTTTTTTTCATGTGTCTGGAAATTTTTTTTTCGTGTAAAAAGAACTTTTTTTGCTACAAAAAATTTGGAATAAAAAAAAATTTTGCTTTGTAAAAAATTTTTACTTGCAATGAAAATGTTATCTCGAGAATTTACTAAAACAAAATTTGAATAGACTTAAAAATTAAAAAAAAAAAAATACAAAAAGAGCAGACTTGAACGAAAATATCAGTGTCAAATATGCATAACAACCAAAGTCGAGTTAGAACAAAAGTTTTTTAACTGAAGCGTTCTAATATTTAAAATTTGTCCTTAATTGCAACTAATCAAATTTAAATTTTAACTACTGTGATTAATCCTAGGATTACATTTGCAAACGAAATAAATCCTCATTAATCGAACACAAAATTTAATCCTAATCGATTAATTATTCTAAAAATGTTCGATTCATCGATCATAATTAATCAATTATTAGAAAAATAACAAAAATTTTAATTTGATTAACAATGATTAAGACTAGTAATCATTATTTAATAGGTCTGCTCTCAAAATACCTTGCTGAAAAACAGTTAGATTACACTCTCTTGCAATATTCTTTAACTTGACTTTAGCTGTTATTATTTGTTGACACAGATTTGAAAAAAACTCATAAATTGTTTCATCATCTTAACGTTATGTTTGTTTGTGTGTTTTCTTACATAAATGGTTGTTTTTAGCTTTTCTTTTATTTTTAATTTTAATAAAGAGCACTCGCTCAGCTGTTCAGCTCGTTGGTATACAAATTTTGTTTTTCTTTTATTTCTTTCATTTCCTTCTTTTCTTTTCTTTTCTTTCATTCTCTTTTTCTATTTTTCTTTCTGTTATACAATATTTCTGACAAATTTATCGTGTCGCATTCGTTAGCTGACGCATATTTGCATGTTGTTGTTGTTTTTAATTATTCTTGTATTCATAAACATTAAACATTTTGCCTACACTCTGTTAGTCAATCAACAATTCAAAATGCACCGAGCCTAGCCTCTCTTTGCGATCGTGTATGATGTTGCGTGCCCATGCCTTACATTCGATATTGATGATGATGCCACCTGAGAGGAAAAGAAGAATATTGTATAAATTGAATATATAGATTATTTTGAGGTTAAAAATTATGCGCGAGTTTAAAAAAATGTATGAAAATAAACCACTTTAATTTTTCCCATAGTAAATTCTTTAGTGATACCCGTTTTTTATAACACATAACCTCAAAAATTTCATAACCTCAATAATAGTATTTTGAAGGTTTTCTTGAATCTGTAGGGTGTCCCACGATTAAGGTCAGACGAAATTTAAATTTTTGAGTATGACAGCAATTAGTAGGCCGATATGGTCTTGAGAAGGTTTTCAAAAATATAAAAACTGCCATAACCTCTAGTTGAATTAGTAATAGCGTGAAGAACAAGCTTGCCCGCAGTCCTCTATATTTTGATCTCTAACTGAGTAAGAACCTTTCAGGATTATTTTGCAGGCTAAAGCTCAATTTTAAGGCCCTGCTTTCATATTTTTCAAAATTATTCTCGAACCCCTTAGCACACTGTCAACTTACGCTTCGGTCGCTCGAAATGCACGGCCACAAGCGGACTTAGATAACCCTCTGAATTTTGATAGGGATAAAAGTAGCCGGGGAAGCCACGCACTGGCAAATAGTTGACTGGACCGATATTCTCTTGATCAGCTGGATTTTCGCCTTCGCACGAAACCCAAATGGTGTTCAACTGAAAAGAGCAAAACAAAAATATTAAAGTACTCAACTCCAAATCGAAATATATAAAAACAACAACAAACCTTGTGACTTTCCTTCTCTTGTATGCCACTAATATAGGTTTTCAAACTTGTTGGCATGTTGAGCGGCAAATCCTGTGAGTCATTATAATATTCCGGTATCCAACCATAAATCTTATTCAATTTCAAGAAAACACACGGTGAGCTCTTGTGGTAGCTATAATTGTTCTCTTTTGTGCATGGACTCCATGTCTTGATGTCCACATCGCAAACTTGTCCCTTTGGCGGCGGTTGATTGTAGTCGCAATTGTAAATGTTCTGACCACGTCCAGGGGTTAAGCCGGGTACCTTGTACACTGATTGGGTAAGCGCATGAGTAAGAAGTTTTGAAGCTTGAAGGGTTAAGCGTTTTTGTATTTGTGCTTACCAGCTAAGAATTCATCCAATGAGTCCGTCCAATGTTTATAGTTTTCGTGTTGTGTGCCTTTATACCAAATAAGTGTACTCTCTACATTATCCACGGGGGGCAATGGGCGGAAACCGAGACCTGTTGAGGATTAAAGAATTTTTTAAAAATTGCTAAATTTTGTTTTGTTGTTGTTCTTTTAACAAGAGCTAAGCATGGAGTATTTTTTTGTTGTTGCAGTATATGGATCGGCTAACGTACCGCCGCCTCACGTACTAGCTCGACTGTCTGCTTTATAAGGCCACACGTCCAACGTGTTCGCTCATCCCACACCCTCCATTATCTTACCTGGATTTGTGCCAATTATCGAACTATCCAATGTCCACTTTGGTATGCGCGGATCAAGCGTTTGAAAGAAGACCCACATACAAATGGCGACCAGCGCAGCCAAGACGCCATAGAACGCTGTGTAAAAGATGCCGATCTTAGCTGTGCAAGAAATAAAAAAAAGAGAAAAGTAAAAACAAAAATTAATGTCTGCCGTTATAATCGAACGAGTATAAAAATAACATAAACATATTTGCACGCTCATTGCGCTCTGCAACACTCTTCGACTCTTTCGAACCAGTCAGTTTTTATTTCTCGTACAAATGAAACTCTATTAAATTAAACTCTCTTTTTCTCGAATAACATTTTTAATTGAGCACCCCAGCGCTTTTGAGATGGGCATTAATAAATGTGTTGCGAAGTCGGTTAGGGTTAAGTGATTCATTAATTTTGTGGTATCTCAGCGACAGCAGCTAGATTGTAATTGAATTATGCGCTTGCTTTTGCTTTTCAGCTGATCCTAGCGATCTTTAAATGTGACTAATTCAATTCGACAATTATTGCTTGTTAACTTGAATGTGTGTCAAATGAGAAATGGAGCGAGAAGCACATAAAATTGTGGGCCCTTCAAAAAAAAGCAAGAATAATATGTCATACAAATATAACGTGGGGGAAACCAGCAAATTTGGAAAGCCACTGCTAGGACGAGGAATGACGCTCTGCTTCGAAATTGAGATAAGGTTCTACATGCCAAAGTTGTTTAGGGACTAAAGAACCGAAATAAATAGTCTAGCTTACACCAGTGCCCTTCAAACTGCGCACACGGACAAATCAGCTGTGAAATATTTCCACTGTTGCTCAAACCGTTTCGCCGTAGCACAGTGACTTTCGAACTGTTGAAGCAGTGTAATTACTACACCCAGTAGCAGCTGGTTGATTTTCTCTTTCGAGTTTTATCTTTGGGCCCCTATCTCTTACACTTTCTTTTACTAATTTTTATTTTGGCTACTCGCTACACTGAAATATCTGCCTTTCATAGAATATCAAAGATTTAGTAAGGTATATGTATCAAGAAAATTTTCTATCACGTAAAGCAAGCTCAATTTTTCCTTCTGGGTATTTTTAGCGCCGTTAAAATGAATGAACACATTGACTCAAACGCGCTCATTCACTCATTTGAGGTGCGGCAACTCATCAAGTTCAACTCACGAAATATATGAAGCTAACTCTACTCGTATACTTACTACTGCTGGTTTACGCCAAAAGTTTTATAAAAAGAAAATAAGTGAGTGTGTACTATACAACAACAACAAAAGCGCAATGAATGAATCAGTTCAAAACAGTGACAGTTGTCTCCGTCTAGCCGGCATTGTAAGTGACGTAGGTTGAAACATGACAAAAACAGAAACGATGCTAAACATGAATAAAGGGAATGGTATGCTAAACGAACGAAAACTCTACAAACTTGCACACAAAACTTTCAAGCTTGGCATAATTTGCTCGTGCTATTGACCGAGGGAAGCAACGAGCTCATACACTACAAATGCTAAATGAAAGGTACGCCACCACTGCAGTATAATAAACCAAAACGAAATGGAGTACGTAGAGAATGCAAAAGTGTGAATTTGGATGAAAGTGGGTTTGGTGTTGGCTAAAATGAATTACAACAACATACACCATTAATATATAGCTTTGATATAAACAAATGTCTACTATTTCGTTTAGTAAACAAACAACCAACCAAGGAACGAAGTTAACGTGAGTTACAGTCATCAAGCGAACTTTATTAAATAAATAATTCACAACAAATTTAAACAACTTTTTCACTGACAGTTGTTCATGTTCATGTTGCGTTCTGTTTACACTATCTTACAGCAGATGGTCTTGCCGTAACATATTTGTAGCTATTTCTGGAAGTTAGGGAGCTGAAAGAGTGCAACAAACCCAGCAATCAAAAATTTTTTTGGGTGTTTGTAATCGTTAGAAATTTTTAAAATAATTTCCAACATGTTCTACTCTACTTGAGTTTGAACATTTTTTTTCCAAACATTGAGTGCAGTTTTAAAACCATTGTAGTTCATTTCTTAGTCCAACTGCAATATTGACACATGGCAACACTTGTGTCAGCTGTTATTCTGACAACAAAAATTAATCAAAACACGTGAGCGTACGAAAAATTGCCAAAATATTAAAAGAAAAGGAAAGAAATAAAAAGATATATATTTGTGTGATGAAAGGTAGTATTTATAATGTTATATTATGTTGGGCCTTGTGTTTTAATAATAAGTGAAATGCCTAGCAAAAAAGTAAAACGTGAAGTTTGATTTCATATTTTTCAAGCGAAGAATTTAGAATTTTTTTTTATCAAAAAGTTTGCTTTCAGCTAGAGTATGCACTGTTTCTTAGATCTAAGTATTGCCAAAAAAATGCTTATGACGATGTTGCATCTTATTCCACCCGCATATTCAGACGCACATCTCAACTCAATTTTAGTGATGGGCACATCAACTGTTTTTGCAGAAACGGGATTGTCGGTTAAGCCATAAGAAAGAATAACCGGCTCCTCGGCGCTAATTCGAACCAAGAGACAGGAATGGGTTTATTTCTAAGAAGTATAAGTTGATTATAGGGACTTCGATAACAGGGATGACCCCGTTTTTAAAAAAAAAAGTGCTTTTGAAACTGAGAGCTTTGATAAGTTCATGCGAAGATGCTGTCGAGTAGTGTACGACATGTTTAAAAAAACACAAGCTTGATTGTCTGAGTTGGCTTTTAAAAAGTTTTGTTATTTCGGGATTGATATCACTAGCTGCTTTTTATTCTCATGACGAATGCTTTTATTTTCTTGTTGTTTTAAATGATAGAGGAAGCGGAAACGGAAAACATGGAAAGAAAGATGAAGCTACAGCATATGTTAAATGCATTTGAAAATACGAAAAGATCTTAGGATTGTGAATAAATAATTGATTTTTAACTTAACCAATTTTTTAATATGGACTGATTTTTTTTATGGTAAAGATCGAGTTCAGAAATCGATTATAAGTGTTAAAATTTGTATATCGATTTACTCCGATTGTGGTGATTTGGATTCTGTTGGCTTACAATCAGCGCTTCTATTAATATTTTTTTTGATTGTTGAGATGTACTGGCATTGATCTATTACAATTTTAATATATATATTTATGTACATATTTATATTTCTGTCTTTCGTTCCCAATTATAATTCAAACACTGTGCTGTGGATTCTTAAAAGTAAAATTGTGTTCCTTTGTTAGTTTCGCAATCGATTACAAAATGTTTAACTTATTACTATTTTATTTTAAAATAATTTAGTTTAATTAACTTTTAAGTGTAATTTTAACCGGTTTAGTCATCAAAAATCAATTACTAAACCGCAAGTCTTCCATTCCAAAGTAATTAGTTTCTAATACAAGTATGCAAGTCTGTTATTAAGTTTTCGTGATAATTTTGAAAATTAAAAGCAATTTCAGTGCGATTTATTTTTTCTCCCTTTTCTTGGAAATTCATTTAAGTTTCTTCAATTTGTCTCCGAATTTCAATGTAAAACGTTATAATTACATTCTGTCACATTTGTGTGCATTAATGATCATTGTGCGACACGTTGTGTGCATTCATAATAATTGCCTCATTATTAATAGCCGGCAATAAGAATTATTTAAGAAAATTTGTGTGCAAACAGAATGCTTCTCGTCAAGGTTACAAAATTCGCAAATAATTCCTAACCAAATATGGTTTTACGTAGTGACGTAAGTGAAAGAATTATGCAAGAAATTGAATTAATTAAAAATAAACAAATAAGATAAGCAAGATAATAAAAAAAAAAAATAAAAAAAAAATGCGTTAGATTTCAAATTTCAAAATAAACATCCAGATAAGCGCATATTTCGCCTTTGATTCGTGATGCTGGAGAGAAACTTATAAATCGAGGGTGTTCCTTCAAGTGTTGAGCAAACAAAACTTTATTGAAATTTAATTGAGAGTGTAGTTTGAAGTTTTTTTTGGAGTATAAAATATATCAGATTATTGTTGTAGAGTTTAGGAAATTGCTGATTGTATCAACAAAAGGCATGGTTTAAATATTTTTTGATGATCTTCGATAATTCTTTGAGATTATGGCGGGACTTTTTCGAAATATTATGGCGCTGTTTAAGGATTGTTTCAGGACTTCTTTCGGAACAATTTTTATATATTTTTTGGGATCTAAATATTTCCGGAAGTGTTTTTGGTACTTTTTCGGCAATATATTACGAAAATATTATGGCAATGATCTGGAAAAGTCTCGAAAATCGTTCCAAAAACTTATACGAAACTATAACGAAATCTGTTAAGTTTTTTATTTTTTTTTGTACATAAATTAATTTTTTTTTTATTCCTTTAAGAAAAAATTACAAAATTTAGGCTTTTCAAATTTTACTCATTTCATAAAATACGATAAGCGAAAAAAAAATTATTTAAACCCACCCTAATACTTATAGTAGCTCACAGTGAAAATTATATACATAAATGGTTATTTAAATAAATTCTAAAATCTTCTTTAGCTAAAATGCGTTTGTTGTTTTCATTTAAAAATATGAATAGTTCTTTATAAAAATCTTGGAAGTTCCTTGGACCAAATTTGAAAATTTTTAGCACTTGCTTTAAGGTCACAGAAATTTTTGCTGATTCAAACAATTTTTATAAAAAACTATTAATATTTTTAAGTAAAATTAAAAAAAAAAAATAAATTATTTTTTTTAATTGCAAATATTTTTATTTAACTATTTCTTTGTAATAATTATCATCTCCATCCTCTTCAACCCATCAACTTACCCCATGAGGCGCGATCACGTCCCATAACTGTGCCCTCCTCTGAGTTGTAAAGAAATTTAGCCATGCTAAAGGGTTTCACTTTGCGTTCTGGATATTCCATATCCATATTGGATATTTCCATAGGCTTTGGTTTGGACATGTTGGCTGTCTTATTGTGTTTTAAAACACCGGTGGGCGTGTGACAGTGTTGAATAAATTAACTCACAAATTCGAGCTAAACGCTCATTTACTCTGTATTTTTTTTATTTTTTTATTTTGTATTTATTTGTTGTACACTTATTATTAAATTTTTTTGTTTTTGTTTTGCTAAAGATCGTTTTTCGTTTGTTGCCTCTTCTATTACAATTATGGAACAAAATTAATAAATATTTACATTTGTATTAAATTACACTGAGTTTACAGAAAAAAAAAAAAATATTAATAATTTCGCCAAGTCTAATGGCGTTGCATAAAACGTCCAAACGACGTGCTCTATAGTCAGACAAATTTATTTTGTAGTTTTAACCCCATGCCAATTTCGAAATATTTAAACAAAAAAAAAAAAGTTTTTCAAAAATATTTTTAATTTTTTTATTTTTTCACTAACTTCACAACGACGTTGTCTGTTGTCGAACTTGTGTCGCTGGCGTGCGTTGACATTCTGAAACGCGCCTGCACGGAATTATGTTAGCCGAATATCGTGCGATCGGTATGTATCGGAATGGATCGTTTGACCAGTTGGTCTAGAAATAAGTCAGCCACACAAGGGCTGAGTGCGATCGCATGGCTAAGAACTTTTGTGTGTGTGTATGTGTGCGAGTTTGTATTTTTGTACGTCTTTGGCCGTGAATTTGCTTAACAATTGCACTTTTGAAAGCATTGAAATGCATTTTGTGTCAAATTATTTTGTATGAGTAAAAGTGCATTGACGTCGGCAAAAAAAAAAAAAAAAAAAAAATAATTAAAAATATATATGTATAGATACTCGTATATAAATTGAGTGACGTCGACGAATGGAAATGTGACGGAAACAAATTTTGTGTTTTGATGTTTGAGCACTTCGTTGGCTATATTTTTGGCACGCTACTCGTAATACTTTTAGTTTTTCGGGCAACTTTTTTGTTTTTAAGGTTTTTGTTATTAAATAATATATGTACATATGTATGCGAGTTTGTTGGAAAATTTTTAATTAAATTTACAAATTATTATTGCTTTTATATTTTTTTAGGTTGTTGTAATTTAAAAAAATTATTTTCTACACTTTTTATAGAATTTTTAATAATTGTTTTACTTTTACATAAAATATTTTTTTAAAGTACTCAAAACTACAACTATAATTTTCCTGACACAAGATTTTATTTTTGAAATTTTTTTCGAAAACTGTTAGTGATTATAATTTTATTTTTAACTTATTTTCAATTTGCAAAATTATTTCTTTTATCTTAAACGAAAATTTCATTTAATTAATATTTGCCAATTTTTTTTACAAATTTTTTTTTAGAGCTTATATTTCCTGTAAAACAAAAATTTAATAAAGTAAATTTTTTCCAAGTTTTATTACAAACATTTTTTAGTGTTATCAATTTTTTTATTGTTAAAATTTCTATTTTATTTGCAAATTACTTTTTTATGTCCGACGAAAATTTCATTTAATAAACTTTTGGCAATTTTTTTTCACAAAACCGTTTAGTGTTATTAAATTTTTTTATTTTTTAAATTTTTATTTTTTTTTTGCAAAATAATTTTTTTATCTTAAATGAAAATTGCATTGAATAAACTATTGAGCTAATAACTGGGTTTTTTGTCTACTAAACTACTATCATATTTTTTTTTTTATTTGCAAAATAATTGTTTTATCTTAAACGAATATTTGATGAAACAAATTTTTGACAAGTTTTTTTTACAAAATATTTTTAGTGTTATTCATTTTTTTATTTTAAATATTTTCAGTAAATAAATTTTCATTAAATAAATTTTCATTAATTTTTTTTCAACAATACAACATTTTTTTAGTGTATACATTTTTTATATTTTATTTTTGAATTCATTTTCTTTGTTATCTTTTCACAAAATATTTTTAGTTAGGTTTTAAATTTTTTTATTTTCAAAATTCATGTTTCCAAAATAATTTTTTTTTATTTTAAACGAAAATTTAATTAAGAACGGTTTTGAAAATTTTTTATTTTTTAAATTTATACTTTATTTGCAAAATTATTTTTTCATCTTAAACGAAAATTTAATTAAAGCAATTTTTGGCAATTTTTTTTTAACATTTTTTTTGCTACTAAATTTTTTTACTTTTCAAATTCATATTTATTTGCAAAATTATTTTTTATCTTAAACGAAAATTTCTTCAAACAAATTGTTGTTCATTTTTTTCATAACAATTTTTTTTATTAGATATTATTATTATTGTTTTTTCTCACTCATTGGGCGTTATCACACATATACGCGCTCACACGTTGCTAGGGCTTAGTCAGCAGTTTTTGGAGCCATCATCAAAGTAAACTAAAATTTTGCTAAGCGAGCACATTTCTGCTCTGTTTTGGGCAATAAAAGCAACAAAAAAAAACAATAATTTGTCTCAAGCAATTTCTTCAAAATATTTTACGCGCGGCTTTGAAAAAGAGAGCACAACCACACCTTTTTTCCATTGGAGTTTTGAAATTTCACAGGCGAGCGTACAAACGTGGTTTTGTGTAGAAAAGTGTGTGAGTGTGTGTGTGTGTGTGTGTTTGTGTGAAGTCGAGTGCTAGCTAAATAGTTGAATCACAGGCACTGACTTGGCTGAGACTGAGAAACTTACACAGATACATACAAACAAACAAATACAAAAACGGTACAAATTGCTTGAAGATATCTGCTAGATACTTTTGTTTAGTTTGCGCTTATTTTTCACACACTTTGAAGATTTTAAAAAACTTTTTTACAACAAAAACTTTGCAAATAGTAATATTTTAATGATTTTCTTACAAATTTCGTTAATTTTGCATTATAAAAAAATGTTTTTTCTCTTCATCAACACCAATCAATTTTGTTTCACATTTAAAACCAACTCTCGCGCAAACCAAAGAACGAACTGAAAAACGTGTCGTACAGCGCAACTCACAAAAGCGTTTGGTAGGCGCAGCTGCTTTGCTTCTAGTTGTTGTTGTTAGCGCTATGAACTTACAGCAGACAGAAAAAAAACCCGCTTAGCGTAACATTTACTATGTAGCTCTTAGCTCGCGCACGCTTCTTAAAACAGCTACTCAACTCGACTAAAACCTGTTTCGACTTTTAATTGTCGCTAACCCAACATCTGCGCCGCCCAGAGTGCCCAGAGCTCCCAGTCAGTCACTGTGGCAAATGCCATGACAAAAAACTCAAAAAACCCGGCTAACAAAAACAAAAACAAAACAAATGAACTAGGCAAGCAAGCAGTTAGCAAGTTAAGCCCAGCAAAACAGCAACAACACTCAGCGTTAAAACACTCAATTAAATGTTCCAAGAGGTCGCTGCTGAGCGCACGCTTGAGTTTTCGAGTGTAAACAAATGAAATGTTGGACCCACCCTTGTATTGGTGTTTTTGTTTTGAGTATATTTTTGGCGCAAGATTTTGTAGGTACAATATTGTATCTATGTATGTATGTGTGTGTGTGTCTGTGTGCATTTAATGGAAGTATTTACGCTTTTGTTTTGGTTTTCAGAGTCGGCTTTGTATTTCACAAACATAAAATTAAAAAAAAAAAAAAAAAAAATCCCAAAAAAATCGTATTTTTGCAAACTTCAAGCATTTTACGCGCGTTCGAGACAGCAATTGCTGCGAGAGATGGGTGTTCATACTCGCTCGTGTGAGTCACAGCAGAGAACAAACGCTGAGGCTAGGTTGGAGCGACTTCATAGAACATTATAAAGCTCGGTTGCAACTACGACGAGGTCTTTGATTACGTCGAAAATCTCAAACAAAGCTGAATTATCTGCACCAGAACCAGAAAGTTACAGGAAGCTTTGAAGACGAGCTTTTATTAGTAAAAACGCCTCGAGGAAGCTCATGTAGGAAATCTTAGAAAACAAAAAAAAATTTGAAATATCGAAAAGTATCTCCTGGAGTGATTCCCACAGCGGTATGGAGTCGGTATTTGAGTTTCTAGGCTAAGAAGATTTTCCGAATCACCTCGAAGTGCATCAAGGTTGCTTGAAAATGCCAGAGAGGACGTGGAAGGAAACACTACAACTTATTTTCACTAAACAGTTTTCAGAAGCGGAAAATGGTTTAAGGTATCAACCAGATAGGGGTCATGGCGAGTTCCTTCTAGGGCAGTATGTTACTGCTAAAAGAGTAGAATTTGCTTTGGGTCATTTGTGGAACACAAAACTAGAGGTCTAGAGGGCTTAGCACCAGTTCAAATCCGTAGAACAGAGTATTCAAAGGCTTTAGGATTTATATAAGGGAGTGAATGCTCGAAGTCTGGTGGCGGAGAAGGGGTCTGAAGTGGGAGAATCTTGGTAGTTAGTGGTATTGCGTCAACATTTAGAGAAGCTTAAGAGTCATCGAAAAGTAGAACACAAATAAACTTCTAGATCTTAACTCGACCAAAACAGTGTCGAATGCCCTCTCCCACTCCCTACTCTCTGCTTTGTTCCACATTTTCGTTGCGTTGCAAGTACCGCTTTGTGCTCCAAAACACACAACACAACACAACTCAAACCGTCAGCTTGACGGCACTTGGCTTTGGATGTTTGCTCCAGTCAGCAGACTGCATTGAGAGAAATGTGGATACTCAACTCATAAGTAATGTTTATGCAACAATTCAAAGATGCCAACAACACACACAATGTTGTTGAAGGCGGTTTTGTAGCATGAGAAGAAGAAGTATAAAATGAAAGAACAGCAGAACAAAAGAGGAAAGAGAAGGGGGCACAAGTTTTGTTGCATTCAGTGGCGCTATATATGTACATACTTACCGACATAATTCTTAATGAAACTCTTAGATAATTAATTGCTTATTGAGAGCACTACTATATTAGGGTGGTTCTTCTTGGTATGAAAATTGAAACGGGACTGTTTTATTTTGCAAACTCGAAATGTGAATTTGATTCAAAAAAAGAATGAATGATTTTCATGAAAAGAGAAATTTAGTAAACTCAAATTTAACAAAGAAAAAATAAAATAAAAACCATTGGAATTTTTAAAAATTAAAACAATCCAGTGCACTCCAAAAGTTTTAAAAATGTTTTTTAGAGATTTTTCACTTTTTGGAACTAATTTGAGATAATCAGACCTGTTCTGAATCTCGATACCGACCAAACTTTATCGGTTTGAAAAGTTTTACTTCCGAGCAGTCGGAATGAAAATTAAGTGGCATCTAGACATTAGCAAATACAAAATTTGATAATAAAATGCATTTTTAATAAATTATTTATAATATTTCGAAGAGCCACAGGTACTTTCTGTTCTAATCTGTGTAAATTTAAGATATCATATAATTATTTTAATATTGCTCTCTAGAAATCTCTTACCCGAAAAAAAGAAATTCCTGATCTAAATGAAATCCAAGTGTTCTTAATTCCGATCTAACGCATGCGCATTATTCATCCAGTATTACCATGTGCAAGGAAGGAATGTTCGAATACAATACTGAAAAAAAATTTGGGCGAACGGGGCGACCTCTAGTATGAGGAATGATAAAAATGTTACATCAACTGACTATAAATATATGTACATATGTAGCTCGTGCTAAAGAAGTACAAAATTTAGTTAAAAAAAGCTGCGACTATTGGCAACCCTTATTTGTTCACAACAGCTGACTGCTTGTATTCCCAATTGTTTCGGAAAAGTTGATCGAGTTGGTTTTCAAATCAATCTTTACAAAACTCCAATTAGAAGCAATAAAAAATAAATGCAAAATGTAAGTAATCTTTTGGCGTATGGTAATTGTTTACGAATGGTGCTGAGTGCTAATATTTATCCAAAAATGTCGGCAGGGGTATCAAAAGAATGTGAATCCGCCTCTGGAGAACCAATAAAAAAAAATAACCCTCAGCCTGTTCAAATTTTGCAAATATCACTTAATGCAAATAAAATAATTAAATTTCGCTATCAGATTATTAATGTAGGGATCAAGAGATCAGTTGATTAAACTAATTTTCGAATCGGAATGACAAAAATTCGACTACGCATCGACTTTTTCCATCAGAATTGGGAGGAACACCAAATGGAAACCCAGTCGGAATAGGTATCGTTTTACTTTTCAATCCGAGTAGGAATTCAGAAAAGGCCTGAAGATGAAACTAGTCATTTTCTTAATTAGTTGTATTTTTTACTGTAAGGTAAAAACATGCAAAAAAAAAAAAAAAATAGAAAATAAAAGTGCTCGATATTTTTTTCCCGCACGCCATCCTAACAAAAGTGTTTACCTGCACAATTTTTGCTATAATTTTCGCGCCCTTTTCTAAATCACTCAAAAACAAGTTCAAGCACTTTATACATTTTTACTCATTTATTTGAGTGCAATCCTCTTTACCTTTTGAGTACTTTATACTACTATTGAGTGCATAACTTTGCTCCCCTCTTTTAAGGGTTGAATAGCGAGTTTGTGGTGGTTACTCCGGGTAAAGTTGTTTACAACAAAAACATTGCTAACGTGAAATATATGCTCCGAAAATTGTTCACTGACTATGAAACTCAGGTGTGCGGGGTGTTTCTATGTATATTTTCATATTAAAAGTACTACTTGCTTTCATGGAAAAGAGACAGTTGGCTGACTAGTTCTCTTAGCACTCATACTAGTTGCGGGGTACTTTACACACCACTGCTTTGTCGTCTGCAGTCATTACAAATACAATATTGCATTGTCGTAAAGTTTGTAGTGTAGATACAGTTCAATGCACTTAAAACTGCGTTGACATGCAAAAGTTGTGCACAAGCATGCCGACACACTGAGAGAAATTGTGTGGTAATTGAAAAAATCTAGGACAACGAGTTAAGCTTTTTCTTGGTAGAAATAGAAACGAAGATTTGCCGTCCACTGCCGACATTTTTATGTTTGCTTGAACCTGATAGCAGCCTGTGAAAGGCTCACGTTAATATAGACTTCATACACTGAAAATAGGGGCAACGGTATGATCTCTTCGACTCTAACCTATATTCTCGCCTATCACAAGTTGGATCTTAAGTTTGGAAAAAAAAATGTTTTTTTTTTTATAGTTCCAGTCACTTGATGATGAGAAATTTTAATTCATATTGAGAAAGTAAATATTGATAATAAAAAAATAAAAATTCTTAATTAGAATTATACTCAGGTTTTTTTTGTAATGATGAAGTATATATGTATGTATGTACATACATATGTACATATATACGAATACAGTGACTTACATAAGGGTACAAACAGTCGTTTTCTGTTATACTTTTTTTTAAAAAGTTTGAATTTTTTTCACAGAATTTTTATTATAATTTTTGGGGATCTCAATTTCAAAAAAAAAAAAAAAGAATTTTTAAAGTTTGAATTTTCTCACAGAATTTTCAGAAGTTTTTGGGGATCTCAATTTCAAAAAAAATTAAATGAATAAACAAAAAAACATCTTTCAAAGTTTAAATTTTTTTTACAGAATTTTCATAATTTTTTGGGGATCTGTTTCGAAACAAAAAAAAAAAAAAAGAAAAAGTTGGAATTTTTTTCACAGAATTTTCAGAATTTTTTAGGAATCTCAATTTCAAAAAAAAAAAAAATTTTTTTTTTAAAAAGTTTGATGTTTTTTTTTATAGAATTTTCAAAATTTGTTTGGGATCTGAAAAAAAATTTAATAAATTTTGAATTTTTTCACGGAATTTTTTGGGGATCTCAATTACAAAAAAAAAAATCACAAAAAAAAAATGTTTCTCAATTTTTTAGCTCTCTACATTTTAATTTAATAAGATAAGATTTTTAAGTGACAATTTGCTGATTTTTGAAAATTATTTTTTGTGACAACAAAAATCAGCAAAATTTATCACGAACTTAAGATCAACACCTTTTAATACTAAAATTGAATGGGCTACAAAACTGCAAAACCCAAAAAAGTTCTAGAAATTCTTTGAAAAAAATTCAAAATTTTTTAAGTTTTCCTTGTTAGTTTTTTGTACATTTTTAAGACGTGTTTTAAAATATTTTTTTTTTTTACATAATTTTATAAATGTCTTAATTTTCACATGTTATTCAATTTTGTAACAAAAAGGACACACATTTTCAATTGGCGAGGAACCAACTTATAATTTTTTTTTGCGGAAATCAGAGATTTGAATTTATTTGTATCGTTATCAGAAATTGTGAAATATAGTGATGAAAATGACTAAATATTTAATTAAAAAACAAAAATTTTTCTGAAATTAATTTTGGGATTTTTGTAGTAATTTCAATATTTTTTCTTTTCCATTTAGCTCAACCCCTAGAGGCGAGATAGTTTCCTATACGTCTCATACTCACCCCAACTTTCTACTGTACGGCCGCAATAAGCCTTTTTCTCCGAATCATAGAGAATCTGTTTCCAAGTACGCGGCTTCGGACGCTCTGGTGGACGCAAGTAATATGGAGAATGGAACGCATCGATGGATTCCTCGGCGACTGTTGGCATGTTGAAAAGTTGAAAGATTGTGTTTTGATTTTTTATCAAATCTTATTAATACTGTGAATCCTTAAAGGTATTAAGTTTACACTTGGTGAGTAATTTTGAGGCACAAGGACACTATGACGTCACACTTTTAAATTATTAAAAAAAATTTTTTAATATAATATTTTGAATAACCGTTTTCAAACAGCACCGATTACATAAGTCAGATTCGGAAAATTTAAGAATTGAAATCACAAACACAAAATCGTGCAAATCCCAACCACAAATTAATAATATTCAACTTTCTAACTGCGTCTCAAGAAACATTTCTGTAAGCTTTCATCCGCCGTTGTCTTACGAGTGCGTGTTTCTTAGGACTCCACGCTTGAACGAATGATCTTTACAATCCCATTTGAATACAATACAACAGTCTCAAACTGCTATGATCATCTAATCAACATAGAACGATGGTGTTGCGCCGTGTGTGACCGATTATCCGGTGCGACACTTTTTTCTTTTTTTTTTTGGTGTGAAATGAATGCGTTGGCGTTGGCCGAGGTAGAGGTAGCATACACCGATTCAGCATCATATGGAGCTGAAGGAATGTTGGTGGGATGGTGTGGTCTCATCAGCAATTTCAATGCTTTACAATGGCTGACAACGATTTTAGGGCTGTGGGTCGTTACTGACGCCACCATGGTCATGCGACAATCAAAGCTAAGTACTCGTATATTATTTAGATACATACACACACCAGTTAAAGCTCCATTAAACTATATCAAATATATATAATATGCATCCATGTATATATAGACAATGAGATGGTTACTTTTAGAGGCTATCAATTTAGCTTGGAAGCTGCAAACGACCGCCTAATATCTAAATATTAAGTCAAACAGCGCATTTGCTGTGTCGCGTTAAGCTCGAGCTTAATTTAGAATCCCAATTGTATTTTGGTTTAGAAGCTTGGACGCGTATACGGGCAGTAGATATTATAAATATCATATTCACATATACAACATTAACACAGTGAAGTGGCAACCCAGCTGGTTGCCATTACTCCACTCCGGATTTGCAGTTCAAGACAACTAGTCCACCAACTGTCTTTTTTTCCTTTGCTTGGCATTTTTCGAGATTGCAATATTGATTAGTTTCCTATTGATACTTGTCAGGAAATACATTTTCGTCCAGTTTTTATACAAATTTCCTTTTATAGCTCTTTTTTTTTTTTAAATTTCAGATGTGTGGCAACTCTAAAAAAACTTCTAGTGGCAACACTTTTGTGGGCGCACTTAAATTGTAGCAGACACCCGATATACCAGATTTCACAGAATCGCCTTAAGACGTTTTCGATATGTTAGCAGGCATGTAAAAAAAATAAATGTAATGGTATAAGGTGGCAACGCTATCTAATCTATCTTCTTTGTATACCTTGCTTGGAAATATTTTGTTTAAATACGACGCAAAATACATTTCGTTTGATACACAAATTGGCCTGTTTTATTTGATTACAAATTAAGCAGATAGGTGGCAACCCTATTAAAGCGTACTTAGTGGCAACTGCGAGATGGAAATTCTTAGAATGTAGGCAACTAGCTTCATACCTGAATTCTAACTATCTAACGTTTTCTATTTCAAAAAATTCCAAAGTTCTTAGAAGCAAAGTTTGTCTCAATTTTAGTCATAAAAATAATAAAAATGAACTTTTTCGGACTAGTTTGAACACTAGTTCCGATTAGCTTTGTGTTTCACTATAGCATACATGCCTGTATTTGCCAAATATATACATGCATATGAGATATTACACTTGCGAATTTGTTGTTAAATATGAATTACACACATGTTGGATATTTGTGATTTCGGGTAGAGCTCGGTAAATAGCCAACACTGGCGGATCCAGAGGGATGTGACTGGATACAGAGGCCTTTACAACAATTTTATTTTGAGCACAATTAACGTAAATTTTGTCATAAATTTTTGCAGTTCCAAATATGCATAAATCTCATATTTATTTGATGTTTGAGAACTTTTCAAAGTGATTTCCAAAATATCTCACGATTTTAAGTTTGAAAGCCAATGAAGTTAATTTGGAAAGTGCGCCTGCAATTTTTACACATGGTAACACTCGTATTATCTGTCAAATGAATCAAAACACGTGAGCCAACGAAAAATTGTCTAATCATTAAAAACAAGGAAGGAAATAAAAACATTTGTGTGATGAAAAGTAGTATTAAAAATATTAACATATAAGGTAAAACGTGAAGTTTGATTTCATTTGGAAAATATTGATGGAATTTAAGTGGGAATCCAATACATATTTTTTCGAGGTGCGAAATAAGAAACTTTTCATATCAAAAATCTTTACTTTTGCTGTCCAAAATTCATGCTGGAATTTGTTAAACGGATTTCATATCAAATGCAATTCAAATATATTCCCAACAAAAAAGCTTATTGGAAGCAACTTTAAGCGTAAACAAATATACCTAATTCACACGCTCTCTCAGCAGTCTGACAAAAAAATTGAAACAACTCGGATTTATGTATATAAGATCATGAAATAGAATCCTGTTCTAGTAATTCGGATATGCATTTGCTTTTGTCTGACAAATACCCACACTGGCATAGCAAGTCGTTGGATTGAAATCATTTTAGCTTAATTCATAAAGTTCAGTGTCAGAGGAAGCAATATTTCATAGCTCATTTCGGCACAAATCTAAAGTATCTAATAGTTTAGAACATGTGTATATAAAGGGGTCTCAATTATGAATTTAAACATATGAACTTAATATATGTATGTACATACACACAATTTATTTTTATTTATTTATTTTATCTAGGAACATGTGTACCTACTTCTGATGATGGAATGGTAAAAAAAGCTAAAGCTGTAGCAAACCCAGCTAATGGATACTAAACCGTGATAGCAGATCTTTGTTGTTTTTGTTCAAACATTTTAATTGCAACAGATAATGAGATGATAAAAAAAATGATGCTAACTTGGAGTGAAATGACGAGATGGTAGCTTGTTGGAAGCGAATGAGTGAGAAAGCCCTTTCTGCTTTAAGTATGAAAGCGATGATGATTTGGACCTTTCAAATTGGCGAGTGTATGTTAAGCAGTTTGTGAAAGAGCTCAATTTAGAGAGCGAAGCCTTTTTTCAGATAATAAATAGATATAAAAGCAGGTATTTCCGACCTTTTTGGACTCATGCTACATGAATTGATTCTTTTTAGGTTAAAGACGTTGTTATTCGGCCTCAGATTCGCTATTGGGAGATAGTGAATTTTCATTCAAACTAGATCTGGGCGAACAAAGAGTCTAGAACAGTTTCAAACCTTTGTTCCAAGCAACAAAGGATGTAAGCCCAAAGACATGCTCAATCAAAATTCACTTACCATTTGGACGCTTTCTCAGAGAAATTGAGCTACTTTAGTAAAGAACAGAGGGGGCAAATGTCTTTAGAACATTCAATCAGACAGATCGTATGCTGTTCTATCAATGGAGATTTCTATTTGTTTCTCACACCTAATCTAGTCGGTCGTCTCAGTCAATAAATAAGCAAATTAGATAAACGCCGAATTGCAAACAATTCCACAATTCATTACTAATTTATATGAAGAGATCTGTTATTTAAAAAAAAAAAAAACATACCCCTTATTTCTACGTATGTACAACCACTTATCTTCCTAAAAGTAAGGGAAATTCTCAATTAAATAAAAATCAAAACAAATGCAATCGATTAGCTTCGTAATGGTTTTGATTTTTTGTTGATAAAATCATTGCACTCAAAAACCACAAAGAGTTGAAAACGAAGCTGAAAGGAATACATCTCGTAGGTATTGCTGGTTACGAGTGCTTTCAAAAAATGAAATCCACTACAGCAGGATGTTGCCTATACATTCAGGCAGTCCGTTAAGAGGGGCTAAGTGCTGACTGTGAGAGGCTGTGTGTAGGCGTTGCTTTGTTCGTAGATCACTAATTGTCTAAGTAAGGTTAGTTTCAAAAACTATTTTGCACATGTCTCTATGTAAATAAGTTTTTGTATGTGTTTGTGTATTTAGAATTTGACATTTGTACGAGTTTTTTTTTGTTTTTTCTTTTTTTCGCTTTTGTTGTCAGTCAATCGACAATTTCCTGTGTGCCGCCAGTCCACCGCTATGACATACGACCATATTGTATTTAAGTGCCTGAACTACATTTATGAGCATCATGGAGCGGATATGTGTGCAGCTATGACGTTGATGCGACATTACCTAAATTATATTGTGGAAAATTTCTAAAGCCGCTATTTTATCGCTTGAATAGACATAAGATAGTGGATGGATAGCTAAGTTGAGCTTGTATTTTGTTATATGTATCTGCCGTGAGCGTAAGAAAATTTTTGCGATTTTTGTTTGAGTTTTAAAATATTTTTAAGTGTCCTCTTCTACCTATTTTTTTTACTGCCGAAATCGGGTGTCGATAGGAAAACCTTTTAGTTTGGAGCTTCTTTGTTTGAGAAATGATTTCGGAAATCTTTCTTCATCTGAGGTTGAACTTTTTTTTTGTTTGAAGTTTGATTTCAGTTTGAAAACCATTGGAGCTCATTTTGAAAGTGCAATAGAAATTTTTACGCATGGCAACACCCGTATCAGCTGTCATATCGCATATCAAAAATTAATCAACACGCGTGAGCAGACGTAAAATTTGCCAATGGCATCCAACATTTTATTAAGTCAACAAATAAGAATATTTTCATATCAAAAGTGTTCCCTCCTGGTGCAGAAACAGCCGTTTCGCCAACTGATTTCAATTTGAGAATTGACAAAACCGATTTGATCTTAAGCGAGATTCAAATGCATTTCCACCAAATTCATTCATTCATTGGGTCACTATCATTTCCCATCATTACAACAAAGCACCGACAATCATTGCTTGAAATAATTGCTTCCACTAAACTAGACGCAGGTAAAACGTTTCATGGTTTTGGTTCATCAAACCGTTTAATGCCTGCTACATATTGGCGGATGCATTTCAATGCAGTTAATTCAATTAAACCGAATACGGAAAACGATTTGCAAAGGCACTTTCTATGCATAAATGTAACTAGCTATGTACATACATATGTACATATGTATGTATGTATGTACATATATATATATGATTTTATGCAATTTCTTTAATCAAAATGTTATCCTGCTCTCATTAAAGTAAATTTTTTTAAATGAATTAGCGTTCTACAGGAAATTTAATGAAAAATTGAGGGCAACCAATTGTTGTTGCACCTAATTAAAATGTTGCTCGTATTCGAAGGTTGACGTATATTTTTTAAGGTGGGAAATAAGTGGTGATGCGGTCAATTGAACTGGGTTTGAATTGCCTTTTTTCGATACAGAGACAGGTTCGGGAGGTATTCAGCACACCTGCCTTTCTCTCCCTTAATATGCCCCTGGTATAAACTACTTGTCCGCATATTTTCTTTGTGTATTTCTCTAAAAATAAATTTCCCAAGCATTTTTTATTGTATTCAAGTTTGCACGTTATTTCCTCAGCTGTCCCAATGTCAAACGCTCAGACTGTGCTGTTGTTTTCCATTGGTTTGTGTCTTGGCTGTAATTGAAGTGCAAAACAGTGCACTTACATCTGCTTTAACCGGAAATCATATTATACCACAGTGAGTATGAGGCTGCCAGACTGTGTTTTTTGTTATAATAAATGGTGCTTTTTGATAACATTTTATTTAGTATTTCTCCCAAACCTTCGACTTTTACAACGGTTACTCACCAGTTAAAATTTGAATGAATTCAGTCGGTTTTTGGGATTTTGTTCGGAAGAGGTCGTCTAGTGCCGCATGAAAAACGCACGAGTAATTGATAAATGTCTACGTCGAATACTGCAAGATTCGCTGCAAAAAAATCAACCAAAGTTGTCACAGAAATCACAAAACGCAAGTGTACGGTGATTGGTCACTTTTGCTCCGAAGAATTTCAGTTAGTGTTGCCAGACAATTACTTCATATAAAATGGTTCAGGTCAGTGTTTTTTTTGTTTCTTGTAACGCCTCGGACTCTTTAAATTCCACCAGCTTGGATTTTTTTTTACTTACCATCATTCTTATTTATCATCTATCATCTAGTACATTACGAAGCCATTGCAAAAAAAAAAAAAACAATTCATTTTCAACTTTATTTATAACTTTGTTTTGCTTTATTTATTTTAGGTTTTTTCATGCCATTTAAATAGGGCAACATAAAAATTAACTTAAATTTGAAAATAAATTTCTATTTAGTTATATAATAGTTTTCTGTTTTAGTAATAGATTGTATGTATATATTTTGTATACAATAATAATAATTACAAACGTCGCAGCACATCGATTATCATTAAGTTAAATTTTTATTTTTGTGTTATTTTATTAAACTAAGTTTTGTTGTTTTTTATAAATTTTTTTTAAGTTTTATTTTATTTTAATTATTTAACTCATATCATTTTAATAAATTCTAAGTTAGCGCTTAGGTTAGAAATTTTTAATTTTTATTTTTTTTTAACTGGAAATATTTGTACGCTGCAAATAATTAATAAAAAAAAACTTAAAAATTTTGTATATAACTAATTTATTTTTAAAACGAAAAGAATAGTCTAGAATGAAGAGCTGTGCTCAATGTATGTAAAGTTTTCTAATTAAATAAAATAAAATAATAATATTCTCTAAGGCAGTTAAGAAAAGTTAATCCATAGAACAAATATGTGTCCATGTTTTATTAATTTATAATTGGTACAAAACGTTTTTTTTTCATACCAAAGAAGTTTTATTATCCCAAAAAAAATATTGAAATTTTTTTTTATTTTTTTTTATTTATAGTTTTTATTATTTCTTATACATTTGTATTTACCTATAATTAAGTTTTGCATAAACATATTCATATCAATATCAATACCTGCACAATCTGGCTATGCTACTCAAAGGATTTAATATTTGTTTTAGTTGTTATTTGGATTTACACTAATAATCCAAACCTATTAATTTATTCATTTGTTTGTAACTTATTTGATTTTTGTTGTTGTTTAATAAACACAAAGCGGCCAATACATATATACAAATATAGCTATGTATGTTTTTGTTTTTGTATATTTACAATATACGCATATGGTAGAGATTAAGTGTTGAATAAATATTTGCTGTTGAATTTTTTGAAAATACTTTTTGTAGCCAAATTGTTTATGAAGTTATTTTTAAATTTTTTTTTGAAAATATATTATTCTTTGTTGGCATATGCGTTTTGTTTTATTTGTAAGCTTGACACGGGATATTGTTAAAAAATGCAATCATTTTGACACTTTCAGTTACATTTTGTATGCATATGTAAACAATGCAAACAATTGTGATAATGGTTTGTACAGAAAGTTTTCAATACCATACAATTTTCGTTAATTTTTGAGAAATCTTTAAATTTTCAAAGGAATTTCCAATATGTTTCAACGCTTAATGTTGCAAATTTTTTTCCCAAAGTTAGATTTCAGTTTGAAAGCCACTGGAACCCATTTTGAAAGTGCCAACAAAATTTTTACGCATGGCAACACTCGCAACTTGAGTCAAAAAATAAAGACGTCAAAAATTAAAAAAAAAAAAAATACGTGAGTGAAAAACAGCAAAAAATGCTTGCAAACGCATTAAAAAAGGAAAGAAATAAAAAGATATATATTTGTGTGATTAAAGGTAGTATTTTTAAAGTTATATTGTTTTAAAAATGAGTTGTGACAGCACCGCTCAAAATATTATTGTTTTAACTGTATTATAGACGAATTGAAAATACAAAAATGTTTGCATAATGCAGAAACCTAAAAATTTAAGACAAACTACGAGTGTGCACTGCAGTTAAGGGTTAAAGTTATTTTATACTTTAAAAAATTATTATTTTTTTGTTTTGTAACTAAATTAAAAATGGATTTTTTTGGGAATGTGCTTTAATACATATTTGTTTATAACTGTTTTATAGATATATATTTATCTTTTTCTTGTGTTCTTTTTTTTCTTTTTTTATGCTAGTAAATGCATTGGAGAGTTAGCAGCCAGTAAGCAATAACGTCTACACTCACTTAGCACATTCGAGCTTATTTCATGAATTTATTAATGCCTACTTTTGTTTAGTTATATACTTTATGCTTTGTTAGTGTATGCAGATTTTTTTCAATATTTTTTTTTATTGCTTCAGGCAATGTTTTCGTTTATTTACAAATTAAATAATTGCGAGTTTTCATTTGTTGTCAAATTTTTTCCTCAAAGTTTTATTATTTTAATTAACTTCTGCAGTTTGCTTTTTTATTTTTAACTTACATACATTGTTGTTTATTTTTTTTATTTTTGTTTGTTGTAATATATTTTTAATTTGTTTTTTAGCTTAATTGCATTTATTATTCGCTGCAAGCGCATTTGGTGCTAATGCTAACTAGTTGAGCTATAACTACTTTAAAGCAAAACAGGGAGATAAGGATTATTTTATTCTAATTTGTTTTTAAAAGTGATTTTTAAATGTTGGAAAACTGGATAAAAGTTCTTGCTGGAATAAACGTGCTGCCCCAGTCTCTCTAAAAGTATTTGTGCAATGGATTTTTTGTATAATCGTTTAACCAACGCATTGCATTGTCCAAACTTAAATAGAAATTTATTGAATTTTGGTTATTATGCAAATGTTTCAAAGTGACTTTCGCAATATTTCTCCAATTCAGGGTAAATATTTGTTTTCGAAAGTTTCAATAGCATTGGATTTCATCTTAAAAGTGCCACTATAATTTTTGCAAGTGGCAACACTCGAATTAGCTGTCAATTTGACATCAAAAATTAAACCAAACACGTAAGCGCTCCATTACAAATTGCCAAAATATTAAAAGGAGGAAAGAAATAAAGAGATAATAAAGATATATATCTATATATTTGTGTGACGAAAGGTAGTATTCATAATATTATATTGTGCAATATGTTTTAATAATTAGTGAAATGCTGAAAAAGAAATGTGAACTTGATAAATTGTGGAGCTGCTGACAGAGCGGCCAGTGGCCAAGGCAGAGCGCTTCGAAGGTTAAAATTGCAGTGTAAAGGTAAGGGATTTTAAAAATGGTATATGGCCTATTAAACACAAAATTTAAGCGCAAAATCCAAATAACATTAGTCTAATCATAATCATTTTTAAAAACATGATCCTTTTCTCCCACGTTCTGCTGCAAGTCTATGCCCGCATTTCAAAGTAATTGCAACGTAAATTACTACGGCCTTGTAGTTTTAATTGTTTTTAATATTGTTAGTGCGCTTTGGTTTACATTGTTTCATTAACAAACTTAATTCTATTTTTTTTATTGTTATTTTTTTTTTTATAAATGTACTATTACTTAGTATATGCTTGATTACAAACTGCTTACTTAACATATATTTTTTTTTTGTTTTATTTTTTTTTTTCAAATTTCTGTTACTAATTTTGGTATTTCTGCCATATATAACAAATCTTAATTGCAAATTCATGTTTATCCTAATTTCTTTGAGCTTACATTTATATATAATTCATTTTAATTATAACATTTAGTCTTTATGGTATTTCCGTTTGCTGTGCAAAAACAAATGACATTTGCATCATTAGCTTTTACTCTTACTTGCTTCATTTCCGCCCAAACTTCCTTCCTGCCAACGCTTTAATTATGTTTACACGCTTTCAATTGTTAACTGTTTTAGTTTACACATACAATGATGTAAGTGTGTATGTGTTTGTTGTTTGTTTGTATCTTTCACTTTTTATATATTACATACATATATTTTAATAGTTGGTAGTCACCAAAAGCTGCAACAACTTTTGCATAGAAAAAATTTTTGCAATTACCTAATGGTTTTAATTTGTATATACATTTACACCATACTAATGTATTTCTAAAACTATTTTCATTTACTTTTATGTCTTTACATTTGTTGCTTAAGCAATTTCTGTGAATTTGTATGGCTTCCGCACAATTTTGTGTGTTACTGTGTGTGCCTATTCATGTCCTTTTGAGCGCTGCGTAAGTTGTGTGCTGCACATGTGCGGGGTGCATGTGTCGTTGGTAGAAATCTGAGATGAAAATAAGAATTTTTTTTTCGCTTTTAATAGCGAGCATTTTCATTAAATTAAATGCTTAGGAGTAAATGAAAGTTTTGAACTTGAAAGTTGGATGAGTGTATGTATGTATGTAGGTGTGTATCAATGTATATGTGAAGTGCAATGTATGAGTAATATTTGAAATTTGTAGGTTAAAAAAGTTTATGCCAAGAAAAGCTTTAATGAATTAGTTAATTCTATAAGAAATTTGTGAGTACATTTAAAAATAAGGAGAAAAGCATTTAACAAGAAATGTTCTTCTTAAAAAAAAAAAAGAAACTAAATAACTAACCCTCCGATTCTGTGTTCTTGACAATTGTCAATCTTGATAAAATATCAAGAAAAAAATATTTGAATCAAGTGTTCTGTATTTTGCTTCAAAAAATTAAGTAATTTTGTTCGTTTTGACGTAAAATTCAAAAAAGAAGATGCAAATATGTTTCTCTTGATTTTTTATCAAGATTGACAATTTGTCAAGAACACAGAATCGGGGGTAAGAATATTTTTACCGAAATAAAATATTAAAAAAAAGTTATTTTAATTTTTAGATGGAGTAGTGGAATCTTGGACAAAATTTTTTACTTAAATGAGGATAAGTGTTTGAAAGCTCTGTTGTTGCTTGAGTAGGAGATTCTCGTTATTTGTAGGCTTTTGTGTTCTCTACGATGTTCTGGTATAAGTGTAAGCTGGTTCAACTCCCATCTAACTATTGCCATTCACTGCATTACACCACATTCATTTTGCATTCAGACTTTGACACACTTACTTAATTGTTTAATGAAATACTCGTATCGTGTAAGTTTTTTGTTAATTCTACCTTCATTTTTCTTCTCATACAGATGCACACATACACATATACAACTGCTGACAACTACATAAACACATTGCATTTTAACTGCATTATCATAATGTTAATGCCTCCCTATTTAAGTTTAATTCTTGTTTTTTATTGTTACTTTTTGTCTGCAGTAAGTGTTCTGTGGAATTTTTCGCTTAACAATAATTTTTCATTATCATTATCATGCATTGTTCTAAAGTACTTTTCTATGTATGTTGTGATAGTAATTTCATAAAATACTTAGCGACTATTTATTTATGCAGTTAGTTATTTACAATTTTGGTTACATATTAGCACTTAGACGTTGTGTTTGAAATATTCACACTTTGTTCTAATTATAAAAGGATTCGAATAAAAATGCAAAAAAAAAAACTAAAAGTAAGAAATATTCCATTAGCTCATGGTTGACAATTAAATTCAAATTGATAAAAATAGTTCAGCAAATTAAAAATTAGAATTTAATGTTTAAGAGTCAGCGTGAGCCTAGTGATTTGAAGTTTAAATCTAGGATCGTGAGAGCGATTGTGAGATGAAGACGCGTTCTTTATCGTGAGTGAATCATAGGCAGAGCGAGAGGTGAACTAACAGAACGAGGTTAAAGGTTTGAGCGGAAGAAAAGTAAAACGTGAGAGCAATAGAGCTCTTAATTTACAAAGTGATATCCAACATGTTTCTCCATTTTAGGAAACATATTTGTTTCAAAGTTTGAAAACTATTGTAGTTTATTTTGAAAGTGTCACTGCAATTTTTACACATGGCAACACTGAAATTCATCAAAGCACGTGATTTGTGATGTCAGGTGTGACAGAAAGTACGAGTACAAAATTGAACGAAAAATTTATACAATTTTTGATAAAACATAAAAAAAAAATATATATTTCTTTGACAAAAGGTAGTATTTATAAAATTGTACTGCGAATAGTTGTTTTATAATTATAAAATTAGCGGAGAAATAAAAATATTTTCATATCAAAAATATTCGCCTATGCTGGCTAATGGAATGTTCCTTCCACTGATTGGACTAAAAAAAATTAATTTTGGAAATTGGAAAACGAATTTATTCTCAAATGAGATGCAAACGTATTTCCAAAAAACAAAGAGAAGCTTATTGGGCAATTATTTGAGCAGGGTTTGTATGCTGGTCTAGATTAAAAAAAAAAAAAAAGTTTTGGACACTAGTTAATGAGTTTCTATGGGTTATGCAAGCATCTCTAAAGAAGAAAATAACCTCAAAAAAAAAAAATTTTAATTTTTATTCTATTAAATAATTGCTAGTTCAATGCTTGTATTTTTGTTTTTGTACGCATTATCTATATATAGCATACTATGTATATGTATGCATAATTCTGTTTTTTTTTCGACACTTAAATAACCTTTTGTTGTCGCATCTCGCACTATTAATAATTCATATTTATACATTCATACATACACACAAATATTCATGTTTTATCATTGCGTTGATTTAGTCAATGTTATTATTATTTAAATATGTAGTCATGTTGCATTGTGTTGGTTATATTGCTATTGTTGTTGGCGGCTTAAGTAGTTATTTATTCTATTTACAATCTGTTTTTTTTTGTTGCATGTAGAGCATCCTTTTTGTCAGTTTTATTTGCATTTGTTGGGTAATTTTTTTTTTTCATTATTCATTTTCAACATTTGATTTAAGTGCACGCGCACTCAATGCTTTACAAATATTTATTTATTTATTTTATATAAATAATAAATAAATTAGTTGTCACTTTTGAGTGTATTAATTTATTTGCAGTTGCTAAATAATATGGTGTAAAAAGTTATTTGCTTTGCTCAATAATAGTTAATCTTGAAATCTCTGTTGATTTAAAATAAAAAAAAAAATAAAAAAAATATCGCTTGGGCTATCTTGTGCTACGTCGGGCGAGTGAGCGAACATTGCCTACATCAAGAATAGAAGTAGAAGTGAAAAATTGTAGGAATATTAGTTTCTACATTGCAAACTGATACTTTATTTATTGTTGTGTGGAATGCAGCAGTGAATTTTGGGTAGAGATGGGATGCAAATTTTTTGGATGAAATTTTGAGGATATCATTTATATCCAAAGTTCCTGAAAAGTATGAGTTTTTGGATTTGCAAAAGCGGAGGTTTGGACTCGTAAATTCCACTAGATATGTCACCAATAGAATGGATCAAAAATCAAAAAAAAAACAAAAAAAAAAAAAAAAATCGAAAAACGTACATAGCACCCACCAAATACTTCATGACTCTCTCTACTTTACTTCTTAGTAATTTTTGCTTAATTCTATTTTACCTTTTAGCTGAAACTTGTTGTTTTTGTTATCCAATTTTTATCTGCTTGCTGATTGCTTTTTGTTATATTTAACTATTTTTTATTTATAGACGCTCTCCACTACTTAGACGCCTTGCTACTTCTTAGTTACACTCGGTCTCAGCCTCGTCCACTATCCTTTGACATTGCAAAAAGTTTTTGTTAATAATAATCAGCACTGAATTTACACGATTTACAACATTTCTCTTGATAACGATGCAAACGACATAAGCCCATTGAATGGACATTGCGACAATAACGTGAAGTATCTCTGCATTGACCGAGAGCTAGAAAAGCAAAAAAAAAACAGGAATAGGTTAAAAGTGTAGAGGAGGAAGTAGTTTATATTTTTGTTATCACGGAGACGACCCAACAACCTATTACCAAAGTCCAAAAAAAGGAAAAAAAATATTTCAATTATTTACTTACCTCTCGCATAACATGGCGGACTCTTGCAAACTTTCATTACCGCCGGACGTGGCTGATTTCGACAAGCATTACCAGCCGGTCGGCGCGTGCCATACCAAACACATTGTAAAATGCGATATTTAATACCCTGACGACCGCATTGCGCATTGCACTGTAACAAGAAAAAAAAAATACAAAAATAAATAAAACAAAAAAAAAAAGTTAACAAACGTAGACAAAACACGACACCAAAAAAGTTAATCGAATGCGACAATCAACCAACGAAATCTCTCAAAACTCACCTCCGACCATGGCTCGACGCGCCACACACCCGTACAACGTTCACTAAAGCACTCTTGTCGACTAATGGGACGTTGCGCCAAACTACAAGCCGACGTCGCTGCTTCGGTACCATTCGCATAACGACACTTGACCTCACGCTTTTGTATAGCGGTATTACTGCCAAAACAACGTGAACGCTGACACAACGACCATTCGCCAATATCCCAATGGGCACACTCCTCTTGTCCGCACACTTCAAACGTGTCCGGCATGCTTAGACCATAATCCTCACAGAAGGCATTATCAACTGTTTCAATATCGGATTCCACATGCGATTCTAGGTCATTGTGTGTGGGTAAATGATGGCGTAAACGGACACAAGTGACAAGGCGACGCTGTGGGTTTGGAAATTAAATAGAAAACAGAAATGGAGATTGTTATAAACTGAAATTGCGTATAAAATATTTATTTTTATGGTTATTCAGATTAAAAAAAAAAGTAAAATAAGGATAAATGTAGCACAGAGTTCGGACTGTGATTTCATAGAAAAAAATCAAGGATGGAAGGCTCTATATGTTCTACATAATTCACGCAAGCTCTTGCTGATTGGCGGATGATGAAAGGCTGCTGGATCGGGACGAGTTTTTGAACGGACCGAAATTGTGATGTGGTAATTAGTTGACCCTCTCCAGCTAGGACGACAGGAAAGTGTGTACTGGAGACGGTGTGTCAATTTGCAAGGTTCATGGTGAAGTCGTATAAGCCAAGCTCTGAGCAATATACTGAAATGGCTAGGTAGTTCTGGGAATTTAGAGTTTTAGCCTTAAAATAACTCAGTTCGTTTACTAGAAGTTAAGGAAGAAACTCAGTGCCTTTGTGACACATTTGGACGTTAGAGGGTTAAAATATGCTCTTGAGGTAGGCCTGCATTAAGAGGCTACTAAATTCACTTGAAATCCGGTTGCGTGGTCAACGAAATCATTTCCAAAGCAGTTGGGCTTGTAAAAAAAAAAAAATATATATCCTTAACCCTCACACCACCCTTTGCTCAACGTTTTGGATTCACTTACTAATCGCTTAAAACCAAAAAAAAAACTTTAGTTCCACTCACTCTCAAACCAGCACCGCCTGCGTTGCCACACTTCTCCGTGCATTCCGACCACTCATCCATGCGCCACTCGTACGTGACACGATAACTACTGCTGATGGGTGGCAATGTGGCCGTCTCCACCTCGCCCTGTTTCTGCCATCTGGCATGCGGTGAATGTTGCGGTGAGTCGAACTCATATGTTGGCTCTGCTGTTGTTGTTGCTGTTGCATCGCCATTGCTGCTGCTGTTGCTGTCGATTATTTGGTCTGTTGCTTCCGTTTCGTGCCATTCAATATTTTTGTTGTTAGCCATCATGTCGGCCATTTGAGCTGCCGTTAACGCTGATGAGTCGTCGTATGTTGCATCTGATGCGGCTGCTGCTGCTGATGATGTTAGTGATTCTCGTAGATATTTAGTGTCGATTTGTTGTGGACGCGCCGGTTCGTCTTGTTCGAAATTTTCCAAATCGATGCCGAATTGCAAGCCCGTGTCGTGTAGCATGTGTTGTCCTCTTGAATTGCTGAATTTCTGAAATGGCCATAAGTGCTGCGGTAGCGTATATGATTTTGTAGGAGAAGTAGTGAGAAGAAGAGAGGGGGAAAATAAGATAGAAGCAGAAAATCGGATTAGTAAAATGAAATGCTGCAAAAATTGTTAAGAGTTTTGTTGTTTTGTTTTTGTTTTTATTGCTAAGTTGGCAGCTCAACAACGTTTAAAGTAGCGGCAAATTGCCATTGAGTTGAGCTGAAAATTTTGTTGTACGTGATGCATGCAACAATGGTGTAAGCGTTTGGAAAATGGTTTCATAGAAATTTTGGTGGATGTGTGTATGTGTGTGTGTGTTATACATAGATGTAGGTGTATTGGTGCAGCATGCAAGTAAATCTTCTTGTATGTGGTGTATCATTACATACATACATGCAAAAACAATGAAAGTTCTACTAATGACCACGTACAGTGTTGTGCATTAAAAATGCAGCTCAAAAGTAGGTAGGTACTCGCCCATTAAACAAATTTTTTACTGAGTTTTACAATAACATAACATAACATAACATAACATAACATAACATAACATAACATAACATAACATAACATAACATAACATAACATAACATAACATAACATAACATAACATATCATAACATAACATAACATAACATAACATAACATAACATAACATAACATAACATAACATAACATAACATAACATAACATAACATAATATAACATAACATAACATAACATAACATAACATAACATAACATAACATAACATAACATAACATAACATAACATAACATAACATAACATAACATAACATAACATAACATAACATAACATAACATAACATAACATAACATAACATAACATAACATAACATAACATAACATAACATAACATAACATAACATAACATAACATAACATAACATAACATAACATAACATAACATAACATAACATAACATAACATAACATAACATAACATAACATAACATAACATAACATAACATAACATAACATAACATAACATAACATAACATAACATAACATAACATAACACAACATAAGATATCATAACAACATAACTTAGCATAACATACAAAAAAATAAAATAAAAAAAATTTATTTTTATTGTGATATTTTTTTTTATTTTTATTTTAATTAATTTATGCTGTACTGCAATTTAAGAGCACAACACTGTATCAAGCATGCATACACACTTACATACATTCATTTATGTATATGTATGTAAATACTGAGATCTTAGGATAATATGCCAAGTTGTGGTCGCCCGCATTTTAGGCGATTAAGTTTAAACAGCCGGCCGCAATGACCCACTTGAGCTTTGTATGAACTAATTCTTTAGCAAAGCAGCAGGCGATCTCATCTTCGTATTGTCTATTATGCTTCAGTTGTTACTCAACATGTAATATTTTGCCTTGTTTGAGATTTTATTGTTGTAACGTTTTCTTTGCTACCAACCACAAACGCTTTTAAATTTTATTTATAATTACTCAGTATTAAAGCTCTTTACGCTTCTTCTTCATTTAATATGTGTTAAATTTATTTGAAACAAATGTACGGAATTCATCGCATACCATAAATGACCTCGAAAAGGCGAATGACCCTTTTTTGGGGAGCACCCCTTCAAAGCAAGAACTACCAATCTTTCAGCGGGGATATTCTTTTTTATTCGATTGTAGGACCAAAGCTTCTGCTTAGGCTCTTTTTTGGCAACTTTTAACCCATTCGACTCCATTTCAAATTCAGTTCTTTTCCTATTCCCTTCGCTAACCCACATTGCTTGTGTTCAAACTCAGCCTACAAACTCCAGTTCCATTTGCAGTTTAATCTTTGAAACACAACGCTACCCACAGGTAAGCACTACATGACTTTCTGATTTCCCAAGGGTACCAAATTTCAGTGAGGTGCTATGGTGGCGACCAAGCAAAAAGACACAAACACTACCAGAAGGAATATGCGCCGAGCTCAGTATGTGTATCTATGCTCACTCGTACAAACACAATAGAACAGCAAAACTATGCAAATTACTCCAGCTCGTGGCTGTGGGCTGTTGCTGCCGTGCTGGATATTGTGTAGCAATTATGCTTTCATGGAGCTCACATATGTTGACCAGTGTTCGGACTTTTACTTCTGAAATTGTGGATCTACTTCGTTTTTTCTTAAATTAGCTGGAAGTCTGTCATACTTTTGAACAGAAAACTTTCAAAGAGACTTATTTAGAAGGAAAAGATGAGAGCTTTTATAAAAAGCTTGGACTACCATGCTTAAGGTCCTTTTAGCGTGATATCTTAGTATCCTGCTCGAAGGCCTATCTTGCGACTAATTTCATTTGAATAAAAATATTGAAATTGTAATCGAAATCCACCACGATCCAATCAAATCCACCACTGTTACTTTGAAATTCCACCACTTGTTACGAAATTCAAGTCCGAACACCGTTGCAGACTGTTGGGGAGTTATTATGAGCGGCTATTATTGTCTGCTACTCAAGAGCGAGTGCTGTGTTGCCAATCATTTTTGTTGTTGTGTATCAAAAAAAAAAACCAAAACTGATGCCGTCGTTACATCGTACAAGCTTGAGAGTATGAGTGAGTATTGTCAATATTGTCAGTGGATTCTTGTGTGTGAGAATGGCATTCATGCATATTTTACACATTATTTGAATATTTGTACAGTGGTGGCGAAAGTATTAGAATTTTTTTTTTAGATTTTTGCAAACAAGGAGATCATAACTTATAATTTGATAATTATCGATATTTATTATTAGCGATGAGAGTGTTTAAAGTTGTTCTTTTTTCTTGGAAGCTGAAGTTAGCTCAGATGCCCAAACGTGAAGTTTGACTTTTTATAAAACTTCTTTTTTTTGCCACCAGTGTGCGTGCACGTAAAGTATCTCACCAAATTTTATTTGCGCTCGAACATTGCAACAAAACAAATACATTGACGCTACCATGGCAATTAACAACTATTGTGCGTGTGCTCGTAATGAAAATGAGCAATCATTTTGGACAGTTTTTCTAGCCTCCACGGGTAAATGCAACTCATTTCGAATCCTTTATTTTGCAGCACAAAAAAATTGCATTTGAATTGAATTCGATATAAAGAAATGGCTGATTACATGCAAAATTATTGTTGTTACCTCCATTCTGTCTCACTATAGGTATCGAATTGTTTCGTACGACAAAAGCTCAATGCTCTTTTTGTACCGAAAATAGTTATAAATGTACCGCTAAAGGTGGTGTTGGAATGCTGCTCAATGTAACCATAGTAGCAAAAAAAATTAATTTTATTTAATTAGGTGGCAATACCAACTGCCAACCTGACATGAAACTATTTTTGTTTAAGTACAACGTTAAAGAGCTTTAATTAATTTAAGCCACATCTGTGTATCAAATTGCATTACAAGAAAAAATCAATTAGGTGGCAATCGTACATAATTATAATGAGTGGCAGCACCTAGCATGGAAATTCTTAGAATGTAGCACACTAGCCACATCATCATATATATTATTTCTGTAAGGTCTTTTAATGTCTGCTCCTAATTTTCTGCTCTCATTTCGAACCAATATTAATAGGTAAGGTATCGTTTTAAAGGTGTGGGTTACCTCTACATGCGAAATCATTTATTAATTACAGCAGTGCTTTGGTTTAAGCGTATTTTACAAAAATTAATTTGTTTAAATAAACCATTGTGAATGCACAAAATAATCGATTTGTACTGCAACACCATTGTGAATCAGAGACTTTATCTACTGGGTTGTAGATGTCGCTGAGGGTAGTGGTGAAATTCTTTGCGCAAGGCGCGCACGTGTCCATCTAGTACTAAATTAAAGGTACAAGCATAACTGAATTTGATAGAAAAAATTTAAATTGCATACTTTTAGGCACATTTCATTAGAAACCAAGTTTGCTAACTTTTAATTCATTTGTAGAGAAAGAGAAATTGTACGAAGCATGCAGCACTTTAATCAATTTAAAATTCAACTTTCATAAAAGTCAAACTCGCACGAACTCAAATCAGACGCACATAAATATCATACCCAAAACACACGCACAAAGAAGAAGATATCCAATGCAGTCAAAGTGCCAACGTCAAATGGCAAACGCGATGCAAATTCCTAATTTCGTAAATGCAATTGCAACAACACTAATGCATACATATGTATGTACGCACAAAGTGTCTGCCATTTCTGTCCACCAACTATAACTGAAAATCTTGATAAACAGTGAGGCGTGGTAATAAAAAAGTGGATAAAAAATTTTGTTGCATACTTTTAGGCGCTTTTCTTTTATCAACAAGATGTTTTGATTACAGTTTGAAAGCCGTTGGAATATATTTTGAAAGTGGCAGCGCAATTTTTACACTTGGCAGCACTCGTATCAACTGTCCTAACTGACATTAAAAAAAATAATTTAATTTTTTGAAGTGAACAAATAAAAATATTTTCATATCAAAGAATGCTCCCTTTTGCTGGATAATGTATTGTTTCTTCAAGTAAGAATTCAATGTTGGATTCAAATATATGTATTTCTAACAAAAATTATTATTGCCTGTCTGGAATCAAAGTTTCACCACAGTAAAGATCTTTCAACCTTAGATGCCAAACACTCACATAACATGGCAAACGTCATGCGACTGTGAGCGAGTCTTAGCATCCATATAAGCTACATAGTGAAAGCAGTAGCAATGCTGCCAGCTCTTAGATACTCCATAACTGTCGAACTCGAAAATGACACATTTAGCTATTGAAGCGCGCGTCAACATACGCAAAATGCCAAAGGCGTAAGCAACAAAAAAACATTCAGCCATTTGAATGGCAAGCGATAGAAATGCAATGGCAGTCAGCTAAATTCAAGTAAGGACATGCAGCTAAGTCAGTGGTGTACGAGGATGGAGGAGTTGGTAGGCAAACTTTAAAATATTTTGAACTGATTGCTTGCTAATGTAGTAGAAGATCACTAGTTTCATAAGCAGGAATGATAATTGGAAGTCAAATATTTAATTTCACTAAGCTGCTTATAGCTCCATGGTGCATCACTGTACAAACGGAATATGATCATTGCTGTGTGCGCTCATATGTTTCTATGTATGTATTTGTGTTTATAAACAGCTTATCGTACTTATTCATTTGCATTAGTGGCCATGCAAGCAGTGCGGCTGTATTGTGTAGCGTAAATTGCGATTACAGAATTTTATTACAGAAAATTTTACTAGTTGCGCAATTAAGTTATCATCACCAATTAAATTTCACGCTTTAACGGCAGTAATGCAATTTTTACGCAGCTAGTTGTGAAACATTTTGAATTCAATTAAAATAATTTTTTTTTTTCGAAATGCGTTAAAATTTTAAAAATAATGCGCTTAAGTTACTAAGTATGTTGAAAATTATTAGTATGTGTTAATAATTATGCTATGTTAATATATGAAATATTATAAATAAAGCGGAATGTGTGCTTCGTTTAGCGATGTGTAAAGAGACCTTAAACGGTTTTAATTAAATACTGGCAGAAGGACAAATTGGTATAGCATTTACTATGTAAAATAAATTTTCGAAAATGTTCTTGGTGCCCGAGAGGTAGAGTGCGGCATTGATTTCTTTAAATTTTGCAAAATTTTATGCAAAAAATTTCACTAAAGCTATAGTTTCTTAAAATATCTTAAAAAGTATGGATGTTGTAGCTTATCGATGTGAGTTGATTATGTAAAATGTATGTACAGTGGCGGACATAATTTTTTATAAAATTATTTCAACAAATGCTATAAAAAAACATGTATCAGTTTTAATTCTGAGAGCTGTAAATTTTGTTTTAATATTTACCCATAAATTTGCAACAATTAAAAAAAAAAATTTGTATTAAAAATTTAAAATTTTTTTTTTTGAAATTTTTAGAATTGTTTGGAGTATGGAGTTTTGTAGACCATTAAATTTTAATGTGTTAAGTCCTAATCCTAGAACCGTAAGTTTTGATAAAAAAAAAAAATAAAAATAAAAATTATCAAAATTTTTTAATTTTTTTCACAAAATTTTTGGAATTTTTTGCAGTATGCAATTTTGTAGACCATTAAATTTTAGTCAAAATGTTATTCTTAAGTTCGCAAAATGTTTTGCTGATTTTTGGCGAATTTTTTTTATGGGGACTTCTGATTTTCCCTAGAAAATCTAAAAAACATTTTTTTAATGGTTTTATCGAACTTTTGTGAGAGAAACTTAAAACAAAAAATATAAATAATTATCAAATATTTTTCATGCGGATCGAAAAGATTTATTTTCAAATTTTAGATACTTTGGCATCTGATTGGCCAGGCACCACCCATTCAAATTACATTTTTCGAGCTGAATATTCTAAAATGGGTTCAAGGTAGTGATCGGAAAATTGATATTGAGTTATGCAATATCAATACCATACTCACGAGAAAAAAATGGAAGTTTTTGGAAAAGGGGGCGTGGCACCTGCCATACAAATTTTTGAAATGAAATCAATTAGAAACATTTATTTTCGGAGGAACGGAGTCCGCTAGTATCAAATACATATATTAATTAAAAACAAGAATTTTTCTACGATTGCAAATGAATAACATTTTAAACTAATTAATTAATTTATTTTGAAAAAGCTTAAATTAAATTAACTTAATATCCAGGACGTCTTGGTAATTAAATCATATGCTTAACGCAGCTTGAAAGTTTTCTTGTTGGTGGAAGAACGAAAATCTGTGTTTATCCATTTTTAATTTTTTTGAGTACAGCGACTCAAGTCATAAATATACAAACATAACATACACATAAATATATATATATATATTTTTAAGTCAAATATTTATAATCTTCACAATTGGACCACACTGCGTATGAGCAATATTAATTAAGTTTTCCGACGCGAGCTTTCCCAACGTCAAGCAAACACATTTTAATTGAAGCAAAGTCATGTACATATGCTTCTATATATATATATGTATGTATATCAAAATATATATTCAAAAAGATTTTTGCTTGTGGCCACCGAATAGCCCGCACTGTTCCCCTCAAATCTTCATTGCTTCTACATGCGTACTTAGCACGGCTATTCAATCATCTCTACTTGAGCTTATAGCACTTTCACACTATGACAGTTTCTACATACATATATAAATCAACAACAACAACGAACACAAGCGCCAGCAACAACAACAATTTGCATTTTTGTAAATATTTAACATTCAAAAAGCGCTTGGCAACTCTGTTGACATTCGTTGTATGCTTGGCTTTTCCATGAGTTTCGTTGGCTTGTTGGCTCTGGTTCGTTGGCTTGGTAAGAGGAATGGCGAGCAGGAGTCATACAATGCAACAACAAGCGCTGCCTCTATTAATATGATCAGAGTTGTGCATATGGAAGTTAATAAAATAATTGAATTGACTTGCGGTTGCGCATATTGATGCCAATATAGCAGCGACAAGAGCAAAGAGCTCAAAGAACGAGCGAAAATCGCAACCTGCGGGAATTCGTTGTGACAAGTGAGGGAATCAAATATGCTAAATACACATATTTATATGAAATAGGGTGTTTCATTTTGTGAAGATAATTTTTTATATACATTTTTGAATGGTTTTTGGAATTTCACCCTATCCTTCTCTGTGTTTGTGCACGCATCACCCAAAAACTAAAGCAGCAAATCAAATAAAACTTTCAGAGTTTTATGACTTGATATCTAGCTTCAAACATCACATATCCCTTGTTTTGATAGCTGAACTGATTTCGGAGATATCAACCACTATGTAAACCAGCTTGCCTTAAAATGTATAATTAAGTTGCATATCTCAACTGGGTTTGGAGTTATATTGAAAAAGAAAGATACAGAAAAAATTCAATCACTTCAATAGTTTTTGCATATCATAATTTCAACATATTTTGCAGACATCTACTGCGTCTGGACCACACTCGACTGGGCACAAACGCATACAAATTTCCGAATGCACTTATACGGATAGTGAGTGCCAATTAAAATGGCCCTATTGGTGCTTGTAATATATTACGAACACTTCTTTATTTGTTAATTTTATATAAAAAAAGGATTCTTCTGTCATAGAAAGCTTTTGAATAAGTGTTTCCAAGTTTTTAAAAAAGTTTCGAAAATGTTCGCAAAATACAAAGGCAGTGCTGAAACTTTTAAATTTGAGAAAAGAATTTTGAAATGATTTTCGAGTATGCAGTTTTGTAGCCCATTTAATTCTAGTCTCAGGAAGTGCAAGTCTCAGGACTCTTAAAATTTCGGTAGCTTTTTGGGAATTTTTTTTCGAAATGGTTTTTGAATTCATTACTATGCCAAGCGCTTATGAAAGAAAATATGAAACTCTATTTCGAAAAAAAATTGTCAAAAATCAACTAATTTTTTAACCACCTTGAGACTTATACTGCGTGAGACTAGAATTGAATAGGCTACAAAACTGCATACTCGAAAATCATTTTGAAACTATTGTTTCAATTTTCAAAATTTCCAGACCATTTTTTGAATTTTCAACGAATTTTTCGGAATTTGTTTATAAACTGGGAAACACAAGTTCAATATATTTCTATAACATAAAAATCTATATTTTTATGTAAAATTAACAAAAATATTTTCGGAATATATTTCATATAACCAAGTGGCTCAGTTTGTGTAACACTCACTGTATCTGTTTGTATGTGTTTGTGCATCCGTACCAATTCATTTGCATGGCTCGTTGCGTTAGTTCATATGCAGATTATTGAACATGAATGAATGGAAATTATTAATAAAATTGCGTACGGTCGCATGGCAACGGCGAAAGAGATATAAGGCAATGGTTGCCGATATGACAAACCACCAATGCTGCCACGATAGCAACGAAAACGTCGTAATATATCGATGGTTATACCCAGCGGTCAAACCAAAATATTTACAACACTACCTCACAACTAGTATGAGTTGAAGGGTAAGCAGTCAGCAAATGCCCTTTCTTCATATTGACAATACTTAAAAGAGGGCAATGTCAGGATTACGTATGAGACTTCGGCAGTCTTAAATTGATTTGTAATAGAAAAGGAAAGAACTTTAATAAAAATAAATATTTGAATTGCAAATATCATACGAATTTCTAAAATAAATAAATTTATTGAGTAAAATAAGTATCAATTATGCTTTTAATTTTTGAAAGTTGCTTAAATCAAAGCTTTTTCAAATATTTTATTAAATTATCTCATTTGCATTTGATTTCAGTTAGCAGAAGTTTATTGAACTCTCAGAAATCTAAACGCATTTTGTAGTGATTCTAAGCAAACTTACATATACTCGTATGCAATCAGTTATGCTAAAGCTTGCAAGTTTCTTAACAATACCGAAGCAAATTGTTTGACAGCTGACTAAACAAAAGCTTCATCATGGCTAATAATAATTCCAAGTCAAGCAAACTGATAGCTAATTAAGTGCAATGATATGGCGATGAGGATGAGTATATGCAATACCAAATGCATTACACTGGGCTAAAAAATATATATTAAGTATTTAAAAATATACTAAAATATATTCAAATCCTAATATAAGCTTTAAAAGCCTAGCTAAATTTTTTTCCTTCGCACCGAATTAAATTTTTGCATTTTTTTTAATTTCGAAAGCAAATGCGTCATAGCAGAAAAACATCCCTAAGGGTTGATTACTCTGGAATGGACCCAACTGGCAAAAAATATCAATCATAATTTTGTTGTCTGGAATTTATTGACTTTAAGCTTTTTTATGCAAATTTGGTTAATTCTAAAAAAATGGAGCCCTAGAAATAAATCTTAGAAATAAAGTTTTAAAAACCAAAATCGGTTTAATTAAAATTTTTTTTTTTTAATTTTAGCCCAGTCTAATAACTAATAATTATAACTATGTATTTCCACTCAAATTATTATTAGCATCCTTGTGTATGCGACCTATTGCGGTTGTGGTATCAAGCTTAGCGCTTAGACAACATTAAAGGGCCATTCTACAACAATATGGAAAATTAAGAAATATGACACTAGTAGCAAAATATGAAGTGAGCCTCATTTTTATAAGAAGTGCGCTTAACACAAATGGAATAATTTTTTTATATAATTTTATAGAAATTTTATAAGAAATTGTTTATCTTCGTGAAAATTAATTTTCAAAATAATTTTATTCTAATCGATTTGCAATGGAACAACCCCATACATTTTCATATTCAAACGCATCCTGCAAATACTGTATACATCCTTACGTATGTCATTGTATCTCTATAATTCAATTCCTTAACAATTTGCCCTTAATCAGCTGGATGCAATTCCACATATTATTCTTACTGATTTAATTCCATTTATGTATATACTCAAAGGAGTTCAGAGTTCAAGCCTATTTGCATTTATGCGACTGCAAATTCAATTATTAATATCTTTTGTTTGTGTCCGTTCCGCTGATTGTTTATCTTGTCTGCAAGAGCTTAATTTGTTTGATAATTCTGGTCAGTCATTGCTGGTCATTGTGTTGCTTTCGTCATATGATTTCGGCCATCTTTCTCTAAGTTAATCGCTTTAATAAATGGTACTAAGGAAATCCTACAATTACCTTTGTTTTTTATTGTTGCTACTAACAGCACAAAAACCGAAAAGGGAAAGACAAAGAACTTAATAACCCGGCTTTACTTTACTTAACTTGACTTCCTGTCAATCATCATACATTATACTAAATTAAAAAAAAAACATGATTTAATTAAAAAGTTTAAAATAAGCCAAGTAAATAAAATGGAGACAAAATAAAATAAAACAAAATAAAATAAAACAAAATAAAATAAAATAAAATAAAATAAAATAAAATAAAATAAAATAAAATAAAATGAAATAAAATAAAATAAAATAAAATAAAACAAAATAAAATAAAATAAAATAAAATAAAATAAAATAAAATAAAATAAAATAAAGTAAAATAAAATAAAATAAAATAAAATAAAATAAAATAAAATAAAATAAAATAAAATAAAATAAAATAAAATAAAATAAAATAAAATAAAATAAAATAAAATAAAATAAAATAAAATAAAATAAAATAAAATAAAATAAAATAAAATAAAATAAAATAAAATAAAATAAAATAAAATGAAATAAATTAAAATAAAATAAAATAAAATAAAATAAAATAAAATAAAATAAAATAAAATAAAATAAAATAAAATAAAATAAAATAAAATAAAATAAAATAAAATAAAATAAAATAAAATAAAATAAAATAAAATAAAATATAATGAAATAAAATAAAATATAATGAAATAAAATAAAATATATTGAAATAAAATAAAATAAAATAAAATAAAACAAAACAAAATAAAATAAAATAAAATAAAATAAAATAAAATAAAATAAAATAAAATAAAATAAAATAAAATAAAATAAAACAAAATAAAATAAAATAAAATAAAATAAAATAAAATAAAATAAAATAAAATAAAATAAAATAAAATAAAATAAAATAAAATAAAATAAAATAAAATAAAATAAAATAAAATAAAATAAAATAAAATAAAATAAAAAGTAAATTAAATTAAACTAAACAGAAGTCCTCTCAATATCCGTCATCAAAACACCGACTAAACAAACCAAAGTAGTTCTACAATAACAACAATTTAACTTAAGTATGAGCATTAAATAGTCAACCTGTCCTACCCATGTCATCCCTCTTCTCACACATATTTCGGGTTGTAATTGAACAACTACAAAAAAATTAAATTTTCAGCTTAATATGTCCATATTAATAATAAATGGTTTAAAAGTCAACGATGCGCAAAACATATTGTCGGTGGTGATATTGTCATTGTTGCAACCGGTTGACCAACAACAACACCAACAACCACTAGCAAAGGGTGTGAACAAAAATATGTTGCAGGAATAAGCAAGTATATAGATGACTGCATGTATGTATGTATATGTGAGCGTATATGTATGCGGGCGCACAATCGTGTTGTCTGCGGTTGCTATGGTGGGACCACCACAATTTATCAAATAACCACATTATTTAGTGGTGAGTGCAAATGCAAGGAAAAACGGAAATAGATTAACTCTTTTCGAACATCAATGACAATGAATAATTATACATAAATATATTGCATTAAATTTATTGGATTCGAATTTAAAATGAAAATGCATTTAACTGGATCAAGCGCAGTGAATTCGTCAGCGAAAAACTGTTAAATAGTAGTAATAATTTTTGGAATAGTACTTTGCTCCAACCACTCAGAATCAGCTGTTTAAAATTTTCAGTTCACAGCCTACAAAACTGTTTCGACTGTCAGCAACAGCCTACAGTGACTTCACAATTGTGTTCACACAAGCAACAATCTTTATCCAGTGCCATTCAAACGCTCTAGGATAATCCAGTGTTTTATAAACCAATTCCTTTAAACCACTGGAGTGTGCTATTCTTACTAGTTTCACATTCAAAACGGATCGCTTTGATATGAGATATATTTACTACGCCTAACAGATCTCATGTGTTCGGAATTAAGCTATTGCCGCAATATTAATAATGCTACAATGTATGCAAATAAATGTTAATGTATTTAACTATTTATTTCAATAAATTTTCGAATGTTTGTATTTGCTTGATAATTCAGCGCATTTGAATATTTGATAATTTATTCTAAAAAACAAAATATGGTTCGATATGGAGCTTAGTAGATTTGGTTTGATACAGCGTTTACATAGCACGGGATAAACACATTTATGAAGCCACTGGAGACTGCTGCTCATAGGCGAAACAGTTTCACAGCCAATGGAATGTGGTACTTAAGCAGTTGATTCTGAAAAGATTTTTTAAAAATCTTTTTAAAAATGCTTCTTGGGTTGTTGGCCTCACACATTCATACTCAAATCAGCGAATCCCACAGCAAGTATGAGCAAAAAGTGGATTAGCGAAAGTAGTAGAAAGCAGCGCTTACATATTTCCAGCTTCAGTATCTCTCTAAGCACAATCGCGTCGAATATGTAAAAATTATACATCCCACAACTGCCATAAATTAGCATTTCACTGCTTTTGTAACATACAAAACCACATTTGAGTAGGCCAAAAAAAGCTTTTTGCCTACATTTACCCAACGGTATGCGCTATTAAGCTCAACGTTGGCGCTTACAATGGCAGCCTCTTCTTGTTCATTTAAGTTAAAACAGCCGCAAGGCACTCTATTAGCTTAATAGTTGACTGGCTTGTATTAGCATAGCATAAATGCTCCACTGAGAGTTTGTCGAAAAAGGGGATGGCTCTTTCCTTCATGCTGTTGAGGCACATAAATTTATATCAAGAAATATTTGCCAAGATAGAGAATTTTAGCAAGAGTGTGGCGTAGGTGCTTTGATTAATTTTTTTCTATGTTTTATGTGAACATTTTTCCAAAAGCTCTGTAAGTTTATTTGTCATACTCTTCATTAAATATATAAGTACCTCATTGTAAGTTTGAAAGCTTTTTTGTTTTTAAATAAAATAACTCAGTTTTCAAGTACAAAAATATATAAAAGATGTCTGCCTGTTAGACTAACATACTCTTATACATATATCCCAGCAAATCATCGTAGTCTTAAGTGAGTTAGGAAGAAAGTCCAAATGGGAGCTTTCAAACTATTTATAATCTAAGTTATGAGTCCGAAATGAGGTTGTTTTACTTATACGAATATATATCAATATATCAATATAAGCCTAGTTTTTATGAAAAAATAAAAATGCTGGAAACTAATAATATGAAAATTTATTTTCTAAAGCTACTCCACTAAGCTTTAAAAAAACAGAAAAAAAAAAAACAGGAAAAATTATAATTTTTTTCACTTCATAGTAGTTCTGTAGTTTCCATTAACAAATGATATGCAAATTTTGTCTAAAGCTTTTTGTAAGCTTTTATAAATTGAAATTTTTTTTCTAAATTTTTTTTTTTTTCACTTCATAGTATTTCTATGCCTAGTGGCTCCTCCTGCATTCCTATGACATGTCGTCATTGTGTATTTAAAATAATTTGTTTGTAGTGCTCAACTTGTTGTAAGCTTTTCATAGCCTTTGCTAAATCAACCTTTACTTACTTCAGCTTTTAGTGAAAATTTTGTTTGAAAAGTTCATATGAGTAAAGTAGTCAACATATTTAGATCGCACATAAGCTCTGGCTTATTTTGTGCAAACATATATGTATATGTGTGTATATATAAATATGTATGTATGTATATATGTATTTAGTTTCAAAACAATATGCACTAGTTAGCTAAATAAAATCTACTCATGCCTAATTCTAAGTATAAATATTTTATTTGCTCTAAGTTTAACTTGAATGCAGTTTTCAATCTATTCAATTATTCAAAAGTGTTTGTATGTAAATATTTAAAAACATGTAGTATACATATGTACATATGTACGTACACAGAATTAAACATGCATGACTTGTATTGAAATCAAAATTAAATTAAAATAAAAAAAAATATTGAAGCTTTTTAAATGGCTGAATAATGGAAGATGGAAAAGTTTTTTTGATGCACTTCATAATGAATATAGCTGGATAAATACGTAGTCGTTGCGTAGTAATTTCGACCATTATTGGTTACTTTGAAATTATTTGAGTTTAAAGTAGCATGGCTGGTGTTGAGAATGTCGTAGTTACTAGCAAGTCAACCTTAAAGTTTTTAAAACTTAAAATTGACAAATGTTTAAAGCAGCGTTCAGGTCATGCTACTTAAGTAAAACTTTAAAGTCGCAACTACTTTTAAGTAGCTGTGATAGTTTCGCTGTTGCTTTAGTGCGCTCAGTTCCCTTAAAGTTATAGAACTTTTAAGTGATATTCGAAAGCGATAACAACGTCTCTGCTACTTGTTGAAAATATTTTTCGGGACACTTCGTAAAGTTTTAATTACTTTGAAGTAGTGCTTTTTGGTGCTACAACTACAAAGTTCCAAATTTTTTGGAAGAATTTTACTAAGCAAGTTCAATAGATTAATTCTTGTAGAATAAATATTTTAAAAATCAGTTTTTAGCACTAGAAAAGCCGATAAAAAATCGATGATTATAAAGAAATAATCGATAAAAATATGTATAAAAACAAAAATCGATTATTTTTGAATAAAGTAAATTAATGCTAATGAAGCTAGAGTAAATCAATGAACGAGCGCTTTTAAGAAGGAGGTATCGTTTCGAATTTTACGCAAATGGATTAAGTAGATAAGCGGGCTGCCGTATAAAAAACCGACTAAGTAAAAAAAAAAAAATTAATTTCACCTAAAATGTTTTCGAGTTATATACATAGTTCTGTAAAACATTATTGTCTGACAAATAAAGCAAGTACAGCCACAAAATTATGCGCCCCAGTAGCTTAAATTGTGGCCTTGTAAGCCTACCGCTAACAATTTACTTTAAACAAAACAAGAAAACCAAAATAAACAGAAACAGAAACACAAAATTTTTGTACGCTAGCAACGAGAGTAAATGCTTGTTCTTGTTTCGTTTGCTTGAAGTATTCCACATACATATTTACACATTATCCTAAATAGTTTTTGTGTGTTGCATTTCGTACATTCGCGCACAAGGGCACTTATCATATATACCCAACAAGCAAAGTGAAGAGAATGCAGAATTTTTAGAAAACTATCTAAAATAAACTTTAAGCTGACAAAACGCTAATTTTTCTTTTATAAAGTGTTTGAAAGTGAACGTACAAATTAATTGTTGGTATGCAAAATAAAGTAACCGACGAGCATAGACGGAGTGTCAAAAATGGACAGATAAAGCTTAATGCATGTTGTACAATGCAACATAACGCCAGATGGCGCTGATTAAATCCAATGTTCTGAAAGCGTATTGGTTGACAGAACGATAGAACTTTTCATGAAATTTTTATCTTTTTTTTGTATTTATAAAAATGTTTGTTGGTGCGCGCTCCATCACAATTAGGCAGCACAGTTACATTGCTTTTGTGGTGAAAAGCACTAAATTTTCGTTGTTAAATGCAACAATGCGTGGAAGTTGCCTATGTGTGTGTGTGTGTGTGTGTATGAAGGGGGGACGCTATAGACTAAGTACGCGTGAGTGAGATTTTCTAATGAGTTTTGTATGCACGTTTTGAGGCTTACAATAAAAGGGAAAATACACAGCAGATATACATACATACATACATACGAGTACATATAAAAACATATGTACATACATATTCGAATTAAAAAAACATGAAATTTTAAACGAATTTCATTGCAACGGTGTCATCGCATTAAATTGGCGCTTAAGTACGCCACACTGACAGCTTATTGAGTGAGCGTGAACACATTTTAGGTTTTTATTGGCAGCATGGGAAATATTCGTGAAAAGCAATTGCCAATTCCAATTGTGTCTATAATGCGCATCTATGTAGGTATGTTTTGTTTTTTTAGTGGATAGAGGTAAAATACTTTGAAATTCATTTGAGATAATTGAGTTTGTGAGTTTAGTGGCGCATTAACAATGATGGCGCTAATTAGTTTTACCTACATACATGCATAGGGTTGAAGTTATTTTTAAAATAAAAGTTGTTGTTTTTAAAAACAGTATTACAGTTGTTATTTATGTGTTAACAATATGTTGATAGACATAAAGCACGTACAGTCTGGGAATTTTAATCAAATTTTTTTAGTGGAACTCCAAGTAGTAGCGCTTTTATTTACAATAAACTACAACACTTTGCAATGAAATTTGTTAAAAAATAATTTTTATTAATCGTAATAAATAGCTTTTTAATTGATTTTAAGTTAATTAACACAAGACTTTAATACAATCCATACAAGAAAATAAAGATTAGGTACTTAGACGTCTTTGATGATGCTGCGGAAGCAGCGAATTGCATGAGAAGAAAAGGTAAAAACCTTGTTGCTTTTTCTTTCAATCTGACCAGTCGAAAAAGCGCCAACCCAGCAAACATTTAAATAAAAAACTAGGGCCAACTAAAATATCATATTACTTTTTTTAATACTGGAATCGAAAAAAAAAATCAAGTAATTGGAAAATTAATTTATTTCCCTCATACTATACAGGAAACGAGAACATTTCGGTTCCACAAAAAAAAAAAAAGAATTAGGGACACCCTAATGCTAATTGGGTAGTCTGAAGCTACGATCATTTTCGTTGTATTGAAAATCTAAATAGTGGAACATTTAAATAGCAAACGTTGAAGCAAAAAAAAAAAAAATTTGGGACACCCTAATGCTCATTGGGTAAACTGTAGCTATGCTTGATTTCAGTGTATTGGAAGTCTTAATAGCAGAACATTGAATAGTAAACGTTGAACCAAAAAAAAATGTTAGGAACACCCTAATGTTTACTAGATAGTCTGTTCTACGATTATTTTCGTTGTATTGAAAATTTAAATAAAAAAATTAGGGACACCCTAATGCGCATTGGGTAGTCTGTAGCTATGTTTGTTTTCGGTGTATTGGAAACCTAAATAGTAGAACATTGAATAGTAAACGTTAAACAGAAAAAAAAATTAGGAACACCCTAATGCTTACTGGGTAGTCTGTAGCTACGATTATTTTAGGTGTATTGAAAATTTAAATAACAGAACATTGAATAGTAAACGTTGAACCAAAAAGAAAACAAAATTAGGGGCACCCTAATGATCATTGGGTAGTCTGTAGCTATGTTTGTTTTCGGTGTATTGGAAACCTAAATAGTAGAACATTGAATAGTAAAAGTTGAGCCAAAAAGAAAAAAAAAAATTAGGGGCCCCCTAATGCTCATTGGGTAGTCTGTATCTAGCTATGTTTGTTTTCGGTGTATCGGAAACCTAAATAGTAGAACATTAAACCCAAATACAATTTGCATTTGCATTTGTGGTAGCAACAACTCTCACCATGGGAATGTACCTCATCCATATGCAGGACACCATGGCGTATGAGCAATAATTTCGAACAAAATTTTTTTGCTGCTTGGTTGCTACTAAATAAAATTACAATTACTTAATACTTAACATAAATATGGAATTAAATGCAATTTTGTGCGCTTGTGTGTGTATTTGTAAGTGCAATTGTTAAGCTTGTATGTAAATATAGAATCGAAAAAATATAGAAAAAATTAAATAAAGTGCGAGTTACCTATGTTAGAAGTTTTGATAAACGTGTACATGTTGTATACGTAAATAGAGTTTCAATAGTTGTTGTTGTTGTTGTTTTTTGTGTCATCGTCGTGTTGGACGCCGCACAAACGGTAATTTAAATCGTTGTCCCAAGAAATTCATAAACGTTCATATTTGAATTGTGTTGTTTTTTTTTTTGGAAAATAAAAGCACAAAACGAAACAAAGAAGAAAAGAACAGAAAGTTTTAGAAATATTACTTATGTATATAATAGTGAATACATTTGTTTTTGTTGCTTATTTTTACATTTTCTTTTGTTTTTGTATTTGCATTTTATGTGTCTTTCATGCTTTACGTGTGTGCAATGAGCATTTTGAAACAATGCAATAGGTTTGCAGCGTTTGTTGTTATTGTCGTTGCATGCGTCAAGCGAGTCAGGCTAGCATTTTACGGGCACATGGGTGTGCGGGAGCAGCATCAGTTCAGATGCATATGTAGTTGTGGATGTGTGACATATAGATTTCGTTAAATTTTTTCCATTTTTTTTTTCTTTTTTTTAGACTCAGATACACCGTTTTTTCTGCAATTTTTTTTTCCGCGTATTCTAAATGTTTTCATTTTCATTTTTATTTTCTTTCTAATTCAAGGTAGCTTATGCAAAAATTTATTTCGTGGGTTCATTTTAGTTGTTGTGTATGCTTTGTGAAATTGTTTGTGTAGTGCAATTTGAATGACCTGGAAATTTCTTTACAGATTTCAGCGCGTACAACAAAGGCACCACAGGAAATAGTGGCAATTATTTAGTATGCAATACGAATGTATAGTAAAAAAGAGAAGGTAAAAATTGTCTTCTTCATATCAGCTTAAATATTTAAAATTATTAGAAAAAAAGGAATAAAAAATTATCCAAGGACTTGGTATACAAAATCAACCACAACTACAAATCAAAATCAACTGACCTGAAAAAACCTATAACGTCTGTTTTCATAGACAAAGAAATACGTTGCATAGAGAAAAAAATTTAAAAATTCTAAAATTACTGAGAAAAGTTCCAAAAATTTAAAATTTTTTTGTTTATTTTCATAGAAAAATAAATACGTTACACAAAAAAAAAAATAAAAAAAAATTCTAAAATTACAGAGAAAATTTCCAAAAATATAAAAATTTTACTTTATTTTCATATAAAAATTAATACGTCATATAGAAAAAAAGAATGTGAAGAAAATTTAAAATTTTTACTTTATTTTGATATGGAAAACAACACTTTAAATAGAGAAAAAAATTAAAAAAATTCTATAATTACAGAGAAAATTAAAAAAAATTTGAAATTTTATGTAGAAGAAGAATTTAAAAAATTCTAAAATTCGAACAAAACTAATTAAATTTATTTTTTTTTTTTCATATGAAAAATATTATATAGATTATATCACTGTGAGTCATATCACTTCCTCAGCTCGAGTGCCTTAAGCGGAACGCTATCTCCTACGACACAGTCGAAAGCAACACTTGTTGGCTAAAGTGCTTGTCTGTGTTGTTTTACCTATTCGGCAGAAGTTTCACTGTAAAATTTAATTACATTTTCAGTTACATTTCTCTCTAGCTTGAACTTTATGCTACCAACTGTAAGTAAAACAATAACAACAAGTCGACTCAGGTTCCTACTCACAATCATTGTAAAAACCATTAAGTTTCTTTTGAGGCTCCAGCACCTGACGTTGTTTTACCTACACTGGACTACAAACCTGCAGCTTTTGCTTGCAATTGATTTGGTTGTTGCTGTAGTAGAGCAATTTCTACAATTTCCCTAGCTACAAAATAATGAGAAGTGCACTTTTACTACCATCACTTGAGCGTCTTTTGTTTCAAAAGTTTTAAATATTTTGAATTTTGTTGGCTCGCCTCGCGTTGTCTTAAAAGCATTTGTTGTTGTTATTGTTTTATATTTAATATACACTTGTATTTGCTTTCTTGCTGCCACTCGTTAATATTTTAGGCGCACGACAAGCAAAGTCTAGGGCTCACTACTACATCGCCAGGGAAGTGTTGGCGGGTTGCATTGATGCTGTCGCTTGCGCTGCTTTCAATTTTGAGTGGTTTCGAGTTGCACTTTGGTTTGTTTTAGTGCGCTTTTGCTCTCTGTTGTCATGGAGAACTTTTTTTTTGCTTTTGTAACAGCAATTTAACACCTTTTAGGCAAATATTTTTAGCTCTTTTTTGTTTCACGGCGATAGTGAGAATAGTAGAGTGGCTCTTGAAAATCGGTTTCAATGCAAAATTGTTGCTTGCAATGAATTGAATTTGCTACCATTTAAAAGTAATTAAATTGAAAAATAGTTTGAATAATTTAAAATATTTCTATTTTGAGCGATAATATATTTTTAAATAAAAATTAAATTTTTTTCAAGACCACCCTAATAAAAAGTATCAACCTGCTATATAAACTTTTGTTGCGTTTAGTGTCTCATCAGCGCTGGCTAATTGTCAAGGCAAGGAAAATACAGCTCGCAAAGTAGTTGATGAAGTTTTTTTAAATTTAAAATTTTTGTTAATTTTTTTTTTTGGTTTGCCCGCATATTTGATGTACAGTGAGTGCGACACAAAATGGTCCTTGTCGTATATTACAAAATCTACTTTAGCTTAAACTTTTTTGCTGATTTCGTATAAAAATATAGACTTTTCTGGCATAAAAATTTTTTGATTTAGTGTTTCCAAAATTATGGAAAAATTTCGAAAATTTTTTGAACAAAAAAAAAAAAAAATTTAAGGAAAAAAAATTAATTTGATCAAATAATTTCAAAACGATTTCGAGTACAAGTCGCAAGGCTGTTTAAAATTCGGTAGATTTTTGGCTGAGACTAGAATTTGAAAAAGCAACAAAACTGCATACTTAGAAATCAGTTTGAAACTCTTGGCTCGAATTCAAAATTTTTTTGAGTTTTTTTTTGAAATTTTCAAGAATTTTTACAATTTTTCCATAAACTTGGAAGTGTCACTTTGAAAGGTTTCTATGACAGAAATATCTAGATTTCTTTACGAAATTAAAATATGAATTTTAATTGCAGAAGTATTCGAAATGTATTAAAATAATTAAATGGGCCATTTTGCGTGGCTTTCACTGTATTATTTATTAAAGAAAAAATTATTTTTGTTCCACACTTATAAGGAAAATTTTATTCTTATCAGTTAAATAAAAAAATGATTTCCAATTGATAATGAGAATGATATAGGCTTCTATGTATGAATATAAAAACTATTATTTTTTCTAAATAATATTCAAAGAAATTAGAATCATCCATAGCACAAATAATTTCTTTAATACTAGAAAACTTGAAATGAAAATGTTGGTTCTAAAACCACGTAAATTGCTATGAAATACAAAGGAAATGTTTAAACAGTTGTAAGCATTCAAAATAATTTCCTACATCTCTAAGTATTTATGTATGTACTAGTTACATATTTATATACAAACGATGAAACGCATCATGACACTATGTACAATGCACAATGCAATGACGAACAGCCATAATAACAACAACAATAACAACAAACGGCAAGGCAAGTGTATTAAAATGTAAGTGAATGACAGAAACAAAAAACGAATGAATCAACAACAATGAACAAAACGAAATAACAGATGAAACAACTAACAGACGAACTGCCGACATAACGAAAGAACATCTCAACAATAGAAACAATAAACAAACTGACATTCGAACTAACCTACAAATGAATAACGAAACTAACGAACAAACAAATGAACGGATGATCTAACAAAACAAACAGAAGCCGCACAATTAAATGAACGACAAACAAATATTTATTTACAACAATAAAGTGTAATTCACCGAGAGCAGGAAGTAAAGTGAGTGACCAGTAAGAGCGGAAAATAAGAAAACAAGAACAACAATACAAACCAAATGTCAACGACTTAACAACAATTGTACAATGACAGTTGTTAACATTTTGATTTGTTTAATGTTTGTTTTTTGTTTTAATATTTTTTTTCGCTGCTAACTGTCGTTTAAACTGTGAGCGAGCGAGCAAACACTTTGGAGACAGCCACTTGCAACGAGCAACGAGTAAATTTCAAAAAATTGTGCATACTTTTAGGCTGTTTTACGAAGTATTTGCTATCGCTTTGGCTGACAATTTAAGCTGCAAATCTTGCATCCTCATACTGTCTCACTCACTGTCTTGCGATTGTACAACAAACACACATTTATTACTTCCTCTTCTTTTGGTTAGAGCAGCTCACCTGCAAATTGCTGAGTAACGCCTGAAAGTATGGCATAGCGAGTAAAATATTTGTACGACTGCCGCCATTGCTAGCGCTTGAGGATTTTGTTGAACCAGCGGCGCCGCTATCTTCACTGACCTGTTGTACTAATTGCGACTGCTAAGCGTTGAAGGGAAAATGTAGAAGAAGGAGAACGAAGAGGTGCGTTGTAGGAGAAAAGAGAAGAGAGAGAGAGAAAGAGAAAATTTATTTGTAAGCAATTTGTTGGATATATTTGCATATTTTTTTTATATTCAAGGTAAATGAAAATCTAAAACGATTGGATGAAAATAATTAGAAATACATTTTAAACGATTTTGAAATGAGAAAATTAATTTCGAAAAGTTAGTTACAAAGTTTGGTAATGAAATTAGGGGCAACAAAAAAGGTAATGAGAATTTAAATCAGCAAAACCTAATAGTGAAATCTTTGAGTGAAAAATTCAACTCAAACAAAAAAAAATTTTCAGAAAACTACCAAGGAAACAAACCAATTGCGTTGTCCTTAAACAAAGCTAAAAAACTACCATTGAAAAAAACTCGTAGAAAATCAGAGCGAAATGAAAATTGTGTACAATTTTATATTTGACAACAACAACAAATAGTAATAACATAAACTTGTAACTCAATTTAGCATTGCAATTGTTTTGAGCGCAGCGCATTCGTCGACCCTTGGCAAGGATGTGCGTCCGTCCTTGTTGGATTGTTTGCGCGCTGCTTTGCTTACATTCATACTTCCTTGTTTGCTTTCAACTTTGCTTACTCAATTCACTTCCCAGTCATATAACTGAATTTGGGTGAAATGTTATTATAAAATACAATCCCACATTCCAGCACATTCAACAATGGCGAGCCTCCCAAAAAAGGCAAGACAACAACAATGCTGCGTTTATCCTTTGGGCAACCAACCAAGTCAAGTGCTATGCTGGGGATGAGGAGTAGCGAATGGATTGCAATGCTCGAGCAAACGAAGAGGAAAACTATCAAAGTACGAAAAGTTGATAAACATTTGTTGTCAACAATATCAACGAAAATTCGTACTGCTACATTCAGTTGTGACTTGGCGCTGGTGGAGCATGCGTACGATGGTCGGTTTCGATAAAAAACGTTAAAAGTGTAAACGAATTTGTTTAAAACCTGAACAAAGTATAAGATATATGTACATACATATGTATTACCAATGAAATCTTTAAAAATATTTAAAGACAACAGATTTTTCGCGGATTCAAAAAAAAAAAAAACACAAATCCAACAAAAATTTAGGTTATGCAGACCCAAAAATATTAAAATAATTTATTTTTTGGGAATTTTTTTTTCATCTTTTTTTTATTTTTGAAATAATAATTGAAGGTTTTAAAAAAAAAATTTTAATTTTTTTATATCTTTTAAATTAAAAATTTTTTTTATTTACTTATTTAAAAAAAATTTTTAAATGAATAGAGTACAAAAAGACAAAAGATTAAAAAAAATTGTTTAGATTCTTTATATTTTTAAAATTGAAATTTTCTCCGTTTATTTTTTTTTATCATTTTTTACAAACACTAACCCCCCGATTCTGTGTTCTTGACAAATTGTCAATCTTGATAAAAAATCAGGAGAAAAATATTTGTATAATGTTTTTTGAATTTTACGCCAAAACGAACAAAATTATTAAATTTTTTGAAGCAGAATTCAGAACACTTGATTCAAATATTTTTTTCTTGATTTTTTTTATTCTTGGAATTTATTTCGAGAATAATAGAATGTTGTGCGAAGTAAAAAGTTTTCAAGCTTAACTTAAGCTTTTTTCTGAAAATTTTTATACCTTTCATGAACATGAAATGGTATTATAACTTTGGTCCGATGTTTGTAAGTGTGAGAAGAAGAAGAGATAGACCCACCATTAAGTATACCGAAATGATCAGGGCGACGAGCTGAGTTAATTTAGCCATGTCCGTCTGTCCGTCTGTCCGTCCGTCCGTCTGTCCGTCCGTCTGTTTGAACGCAAACTAGTCCCTCAGTTTTGGAGATATCTCGATGAAATTTTGCAAGCAGGCGCCATTTTGCATAGGATTAATCATTTGTCGGAACCAGAAAGATCGGACCGATACAACGCATAGCTCCCATACAATCGATTGTTCCGATAAATGGGTTTTGGCCTATAACTCTTGCAATTAAAAAGCTATTAGAGCGAAATTTCGCAGGTTTAGTACATATTATATGCGTAATATGTGTAGTGAAAATCACCTAGATCGGATCAACATAACATATAGCTCCCATATAATCGATAGTTTCGATAAATGGGTTTTATGCTATAAATGTTGCAAATAGAAAGCTAGAAACGTAAAATTTTGCATGTTTGGTACTTACTATATATGTGATGTGTGTAGTGAAAATCATACAGATTGGACTTACATAACATATAGCTCCCATACTACCGATTGCTCCGATAAATGTGGTTTGGCTATGTATTTTTAAATTAACAGTTTAGGAGAGCTTGTAAGTAATTGTAAGTAAAGATCTGAAAAAGTTGCGCGTATTCATGAAAGGTATAAAGCCTTCGGCACAGCCGAAGACAGCCCTTTCCTTACTTGTTTATTTTAATTTTGAAGAATTCGCAAAAAAAATTTCTGTAAAAAAAAAAAAAAATTTATAAAAATTTCTATGAAAAAAAAAAAATTATTAAAAATTTTTATGAAAAAAAAAACTATTCAAAATTTTTTGAAAAAAAAAAAAAAAAATTAAAACAATTTGTTTCTTTATTTATATGATGACACATTAGATTATGGTATTATACCGTTATTATTTTAGAAAAATAGTCCATAAAAAATTTTTTTTTCATATTTTGTGCCAAACTTTTTCGTACTTCATTCAGACCTGTAAAGCTTCATTCGCTATTTTCTCTCAGCAGCAATAAACAGTACACTGTGCTACTCATACGTTTACACAAATATATGAAAAGGGCGTGCTTGTTGATATTTGAACGTCTTCTGAAGTCCACTTAGTGATGTGGTGTACACTGCTCCATATGGTTCGACAGATTTCAAAGCGAACCATTCAAGTGCATGCGAAGGACCAGAGCAGAGCAAAAGCAGCGCTTTTGTTGTTAGTTTTTTAAGAATTTTCGTTTCTTCTTTTAGTTGTGCAAACATTTCCTAACAAAATCTTGTTTATCTTTGAACTTAAATCGCTGTGATCCGAATCCTAGCAGCTGCTTCTTCACTTATGCTCAGTCAATTACACAACCGTTTTTATGTTACCCTTTCCAAATCTAAGCTTTTACTTACCTCATTTTCCATTATGTTGCCATTCACAATTTGCGCTTCGTCATTTTTCGGCCTTCGATTACGTTCACGTGCACTTTGTTGTTTTTTACGTGTCGTCTGAGAGCTGAAAGTAGTGCGAGAGTATAGCATTTAATGAAGGCTAAGCTGTGGGAAACCGGAAGACCCCTCCAGTGCAAATCAGTGGTGGATGAAATTTGTGTGCCCCGGCCGAGGTTATTTAAGCGCCTTGTTATTGTTGCTTACCTGTTTGTGTTATCTCCATCTGTGGTCATATCCGCTGAGGTTAAGGCTTCCGTACCATCGCGTTCACGCACCAAACGTTCTGAAAAAGAAGAAGAAACATCAAATAAATTAGTTGGCATGAGGACGTTGGAAAAAGTGGCATTGTGATGACCCAACGCACCTGATTCCTGCAATTTCAGCTCCTCCGCCTGTTGTCCAGGTTTCGCTTTTACTTCGATTGTAATCTCTGCAGAGCTATGACCCGCATGACAAGAATAAACACCCGCATCACGGAATGTTATATCCAAAATACGCAATGCACCCTTCTTCGACACCTTAAATTTACGAGCACGCGCCAATGGCTTATGATCCTTACTCCATTTTATCTTGGTGCGATTGTAACGTTTCACCGGACATTTGATTTTGACTTGCGTTCCAAAGAAGACTACCGCCGCACCACCAACTTTGAGCGTAATTTTTGATTTTTTCGGATCGTGTTGTATGTGCGTGGTATTGCTCACTTGTATGACGGGCTTGGGATCTTCGAGTGGACATGGTTTGACATTGCATGGTTTCTTATCTGGTGGTTTGGCGCTCGGACACATTGATTCGGGTCGTTCGATTTTATGTTCTTGCGCCATTATTTGTTTACAATCGACTTTGCGCTCTTTGATGCCATAGCCGCAGGTGTGCGAACACTTCGACCACTCACCCACCTCCCAACGCACCGGACAATCAAGCACATTACAATATTGACGATCAGCGGGTGGTGGCTGTGGGCACATACTATTCGGCACAACCATTGTATTATCACCGCCTCGTGTTACTTCGTGTATGCATTGCACTTCGCGTGTCTTGATGCCGATGCCGATTTGGAGCATGGGGTGTAATCCGAGTAATTCCAACGTGGTGGGCATGGTCGATCGTTGCATGTGCGCACACGCGCTTCCGGTTTTGTCTCGGGTGGACAGAGGAATGGCGATACGACGCGCCCGTTGTCTTCGCGCACACAATTTATTATGAGCTCTTCAACACCGCCTAAGCAACTGGCGCTACATGAAGTGTAGCCTTGCTCGCGCCACACGTAGGTTTTGCCTGGCTCGGAAACGCCTACCTTGATGGAGTCGCGTAAGTATTGATCTTCATAGTGGTGTGATGGTAGTATGCAGGGCTGTTGAACGCAACGCTCTACCTCATCGTGTGGCTTGATGCCCTCGCAGAGTGAGTCATTGACGGTCGCAATGGTGCGTGAGTACTCGAGAAAGATTTTGCAGCGAAAGACACGGCGGCGCACGCCTTCGCCACAGGTAACACTGCAGGGTGACCATTCGATGTCTTTGACGAAACTGAAAATTAAAGTAAATATTAAGGTTTTTGAGAGGTGCGGGGTGAAAATCTCGAAACAAGAAATAAGCCAAAGAATGCCATGAGCTATAATAAAAAATATTGGAAAATGGGCAGTAGGGAAATAAACTTAGCCATTGATAATTTAGGGTGTGATTATACATAGCCTTGGGCTTTGTCAGTACTAAGAGTATACACAGCCCGAACTTTTTTTTACAAAAAATTGCTTTCAATAATGAAGTGAAAAGTTTGAGATCGAAAGTTTGTAAATTATCTTACAACTGTTCACAAAAGCTTAAAGCTAGGAGTTCAAAAAAAGCTCAAAAAAAGCTCAGAAATTCCATTTATTTATTTATTCATTTTAATGAGGAAGTAAGGACTTCGGGCTCAAAATGCTGCAATAACTTTGAAACTTTTCACAAAAGCTTAAAGCCCAAAAAAGCTCAAAGTCTGAAAAAAGCTCAGACATTTCATTAATCTTCCACTTGTTTTATTTAATGAGGAAGTTAGGACTTTAGGCCCAAAATGCTGCAGATACTTTACAACTTTTCACAAAAGCTTAAAACCCGAAAAAAGCTCAAAGTCTGAAAAATACTCAGAAATTCCCTTTTTATTACGTTTTTGTTTTAATGAGAAAATAAGGACTTTGAGTTCAAAAGGATGCAATCACCTTAGAACTATTCTCAAAAGCTTAGTCAAAGTCCCAAAAAGCTCAAATTCTATTTATTTATTTTAATGAAGAAGCAAAGACTTTTACTCAAAAATGCTGTAATTACCTTAAAACTGTTTACAAAAGCTTAAAGCCCAAAAAAGCTCAGAAATTCCAGTTATATTCCACTTATTTATTTATTTTAATGCGAAAGTAAGGGTTTCGAAATCAGAATTCTGCTAACTACCTTGCAACTGTTTACAAGAACTCAAAGCTCAAATCCCAAAAAAGCTCAAAAAAAATATTTACTTAGAAATTTCATTAATATACCATCGAATTATTCAGCTTAGTTGAGCGTAACTACACTTCCTATTCTTCCCTTCACATTTTTTTGCCAACAGAAATTAAATAAAAAATTGAATAAAAAATTGTTCTGAGCCACACAAAGTTTACAATTCCCAGCAAACATTGTTAACCCCAAACATATTTCCAAATAAACAATTTATCAGTTACATAACTGCATTCATATTTTTATTCATAGCTGCTGGAAACGGTAATGGCAGATTTTCGCCATTATGACGCGCCACAAAGTCTGTTTTCTCAAATTCTCAATAAACAATAAAAAAAACCACAGCAATGGAGGGAGCAGCGAATTGGCCTACTCCAGCTGCTTAATGTAGAAAATCTGCCGGCTTTGTTGGTTTGGGGAAGTACAGTGGGATAAAATGTAATGGTGAACTTTAAATGGGATTAAACAATTTATTACGAGACCGAACGAAATTAAAAAAAAAAGAACACGACCTCAAGATCACTTAATTATAAAACGTGAGCCTGAAAGTATGCAATAGAATTAGCTTTGTGGTTTTTCTGTTTCTATCTGGTCCTCTAAAGTCCTAACTTAACCACCTCATCGTCCTATACGCAAAATATTATCTTTAAATAAATAATCCACACACTGTAGCTCAGTACAGACCACACAAATAATTCGCATCCGACCTACTTTCACTTCGAGCCCAAATGTATGCTTCGTTGGCATGGGATTCAACAAACGGATGTATGCAAACTGAAATGTAAGAAAGTACAGAAGCCAAAAGATGACGACAATGCGGCGCACAAGGAAAAAAAACGCACTGCAGTAGAAGTATTTCGCGTTAGACAAGCAGCGAAGTGGAACCAGAATTGGTGAAGAACGTGAAATAAGGCAGTAGGGAAAGACCACTGAGCAAGTGAGTTTCACAGTGGCAACAAAACGGCCAAGCAGTGAAGCTAGCCAAGCCTCCAGGCCATTCCTACCACCAAACAGGCAATGAGCCAAGCAGCCAGCGAGACGTCTAATAAATGATTACTTACAAGAAAATATTTTTTTGTTTTTTATTGCGCAAGGAAATGAAATCGATAGCAAAGCTATTCAAAATGTGTGTGTGTGTGAAGGCAAAGAAAAATAGTTGGAGAGGTGGAAGCAAAGTGACTAGGAATTTGTTGGCTAATAAACTCGTAATAATTTGAGTATATTTTTAATGATGATCATCATCATTATTAAAATAATCATCATCATTATTTAAATAATCATCATCATTATAAAAATAATCATCATCATTATTTAAATAATCATCATTATTAAAATAATCATCATCATTATTGAAATAATCATCATTATAAAAATAATTATCATCATTATTGAAATAATCATCATTATTATTAAAATAATTTTCATCATTATTAAAATAATCATCATCATTATAAAAATAATCATCATCATTATTTAAATAATTTTCATCATTATTAAAATAATCATCATCATTATAAAAATAGTCAGCATTATTATTAAAATAATCATCATCATTATTAGAGTTATCTACCATTTTAATTTGCAGAGATATTAAGTAAAAAAATTAAGTTACTATGGGTAATACCACGCCCACTTTATCCTTAAAGTGTGAGATAGTCATTTTGAAAGAACATATTTGTATTACAATCATTAGGCCTTCTTTCCTTTAATAAACTGTTTTCCCCACCGTCTAAAGATAAACCGTTTGGAAATTAACATCGTATGGGAGGTGTCACGCCCACTTTTTCTTTAAATCAAAAATTTTCTTGACTTGTTCGAGGCTTATAACGTACAACTTATTCTCTTATTTTGCTCTTGTAAAATAAAAACTTCTAAAGATATTTTCATACAAAAACCCCACTGACATGGAACACCTTCCACGCCCTATTCCTTTTATACTATATTTTTTAGGATATATCTTAAATATGTTGAAAGCTTTTAGAAAATATAAAACAATATTACAATTTCAAAAGCGAAAAGAACATTTCTAAGTGTGAGGCGTGACATTGTGGAAAAACAAAAACAAAAAAAAAAACTAACAAACGAAACTAGATTTATATTTATATGTCACTCTCACTTGCCAATTAACCCAATTTGATTTGTTATTGTTTTTCTCAAGCTATTTGTACATAAGAACTTCTGTCGCTGATTGCTCGGTCAATGGGGAATCACAACGAAAAATATGACAAAAAGTAAGAAAAATAAACAACAAAGTAAATTATGCATTACACATTACAATTACTGCGTCCATTACTCATTCGGCGATTCAAATGGCCCACATAATGAAGCTTATCATTGACACAGGATCGCTTTGGCTGCAGAGCTTTGAACAAACACGACATTGAGCTCCGCGAACCCTGTGTTTGATTTGCGTCTAAACATTCACTGCTATATATCATATCCGTATTTACTCTGTAGTCGAACACGAAACTAGTTCAAAGTAATACTAGTTCCACACTAGAACTTTTTTCACTACATTTGAAATGAGTCTAAAAATTGAAGCAACTAAAAATGAAAAGCTTAGAAATATACTGAGGGTCTGAGGATATGCTGAGGAAGTTTTTGCTTAGAGTAGTGCCTGCGTATCGTAAGCGACGAAGTGTAATTGCCGATGTAGGAAGATTAAGCTGATATAAGAATAGTTTTTGTTAGAACCTTTTATGGTGGTTGAGAAAATTTTTGGAATTTACAAGCAATAAAAAAATGAGTAAACTGAAAAAATTATAAGTGCTCACAATATTGATTTTCAAAAGAAATGTCTAGTTTAGATGAAAAATTTTTTTTTGTTATTTTATTCACAAGTCGCTAAGTGCTTGCGGCAAAAAAAAAATTGGCTAACATTTTTTGGAGCTACTTTTTAATAAAAAAAGCTTTGTGAATAGGTCAGAGCGAACCTGAATGGCTCATTCTTGGCATTGGATATACACTTAGCGCCAAGCTTTGGCTGATTGCTTGGAAAAAATTAAAGCTTTCACTAACTTAACTAAGCAGCCATAAACCAAGGACCATAAACTCACAAAGTTGCTTGGGGATTTTTTTAATTTACTAAGAAAGATTTTTTTAAATAAAAATTAAGTATAAAATTTCTTCAGCTTTACAGCCGTCTGCCAAGACTGACCGTCAGTAAAACCTAATTAACTTAGATGTTGGGTATAAATGAGTTGACATAAGCACCACTTTAGCCTATCAGCGCTAACATTTTAATGTGCTTTGCTCACTTTAATTCAACTTTTTTCTTTTTTCACCCACTCCGTCCCACTCCACCACCCACCACCCCTGCTTTGAGTAAATAAGCTGTCATTTATTGTTTACTATCGTACTTTAGTATCGTACTTACAACAGTGTTGTCATTAGACATGAGCATGGCCAGCCCACCTCTTCCTGCCATTTCTCATATCCTACCATTAAATTACAAAAAAAAAAAAAACTACGATTGGGCGTTGCACGCAAATACCCAATAATTTTTGTGTCATTACTTCCGAACTTCCACTTGAGTTTGAGTTTGAGTTATAAAAATGGTTGAGTACAGGTGGGCGGGGCGTACTGCGGCCAGGGCTTTCACAATAATCATAAAAAGGTACGATAAAAGGTGTTCGAACAACTTTACACATATAAAAGTCATATAAAAGTTTTATATACGCATGAGGTAAGAGCTGAAACTTTAATAGAAGGACGACAATGTGCGTAGAAATTCAAGGACGAGTGATGGTTGGACGTTTACGTAGACTTACTAACCCCCAAAGACCAAGTAGCAGTCAAGTTCAATTATAAGTTGAAGTCCATGCCCAAGTTTAGATCTGGGTCAGTCTACCAAAGACACAGATCTTCAACGTATGTCAAGCTCATAGAGATTTCATTAGAGTCTCTGCTAATATTTTTCTCCACTCACCTTGGATCGCCAATCGGCACTTCGGTCTCCGGATCATTACTACCACTGCGATAACCATAGCTACCAGCTGTTAGACGTTCAGCGCGTGGTAGCGCTGGCTCATCGTGATGCAGCTGACTCACAGAACGATGCGCGTATTTAGGACTTGGGTCATCTGGATATTGCATTAGGCTGGCTTCGTCATTGCGTGCATCACCCGACATATCACCCATATCATCAGCCTCATCCACTTC